>CANUEY010274100.1:0-21958 GCA_948099555.1 Croton setiger
ATTATAAGATAAGATATAACATTTAAGATTAAGAAAAGACCATGATATAGTTATAGATATAGTTTTCTTATATTTATATTATCTAGATATAATATAGTTTTTAGAGTTTTATTATATAGTTTGTATAGTTATTAGTTTTTCCTATTCTCTTTTCTAAACTTTTAGAACCCTATATCCTTGATTCCTAGTTTTCTTAAGTTGCACTTTGAGTTTGGAGGTCTTCTTCTCACCTTTTGTGTTTAAACTAGATATTATCACCAGATCTGCTGCTGAGTAACATGATAATGGCAGTTTTGTTGCTGCTTAATGAGACCAGACTTTGAAACGGTTAATCTTAGATGGCCAAGAAATTTAAGAAGTTGATTGGGAGACTGTCGCGTACTCCTTGAAAACTGCTTCTTCCATTTGAGCACACTTTGTAAAATTGAATTTTACTTATTCACTGAGCTGTCTTTCCAGTCATATTCCCATAAGAGCATGATTCATAGTGCTTATTGAGTTATTTTGTTACTGTTGCATGCATTATATATAGTCATGGATGTTTATCTTCTATATGCTAGTTCTTCTAGGATTATGTCAATATAACTGGATTTTTGCTTTTTGGAAGTCTTATAAATTTATGGACATTAGAGTTGTTGAGTTCTAGCTATTTATTTTTCTCTGGCATGCTAGAATAGGAGTAGTTGTGAAGATGATGATCCCTCTCCAAGCAAAGGCACTTCATGGTTCAGAAAGCAATACACTGGAGGATCCAGACAGAAGTGGAACCGCGGAACTAGGCGTTCAGGTAGAAGTACTATAGTCGACCCTGTGCTTTAGTTTAACATATTTTCATCCATCTTGTGATGTTGCTATTATGTTCAGTTTATTGTGGATCCCTCAATCTCACAAAAAAAAAAAAAAAATCAAGTTAGTTTCCATAGTGCATGGAGGATCTCCTATTCATGCATTAAGTGATTTGATTAGCTTTCTATTGCTGTATTTTCATAATTGGAGGCTGATATGTGTTGGATTCATCTTTTTCTGCTTTTTGTTATTTGCATTAGAGATTTATATTATTTTCAACTTTTTTTTTTTGTTCAGAAAGTTATGATTTTTGTGAAGATGACTTTGATGTTGAAAACGCATTCCGATCTATGTTTGGTGGGAACCATTACATCTACTGGTCATTCATAGATGAAGAGAATCCTCAATGGAGGAGTTCATCTAGTGATTCTAATTACCACAGGAGGAACAGGAGGTTCCGGGTTGAATATGATTATGATTCTTCACCAGATTCAGATGATGCAGAATCAAATTTAGCTTCAGAGAGGCTTGCCCTTGGGATGAGTGCTTATGGTCCTCTTAAACTTGAAGATGTTAAAGATGCGTGAGTTTCATTTCCAATAGATTTATTTGTCTTGATGACACATAAATAACTATTTTTTTGTTGAGCAAAGTGTAGATTGAAAGGGATTTGAATTTGTTGTGGTTTTGGTTTTGCGGTTGCAGGTATCGGGCATGTGCGCTGAAATGGCATCCAGATCGTCACCAGGGCTCTTCAAAGGTACTGTTAACATTGTCTAATAATGTACTATTGACAAAATGTTTTCCGTGAGTAGCAATTAATGGATAGTAGTTGAACAGGCAATTGCAGAGGAAAAGTTCAAGCTTTGCAGTGCAGCATATCAATCTCTATGCGATAAGCTGGGCGCTGTTTAGAGTCGTTCTAAGCATGCTAGCTTTCAGAAGAGCTCTACATACTGTAATGCCCTTAGTTATGACTCAAATTTTTGGATTGACTGAAATTCTGGAATTAGCATAATTCCAGTAAGTAGGTACACAATGGAATAGAGTGCTCTATATAGGAGGTGCTTGGTAGGGGTTAATAAGAGGAAAATTAATAGTGTTTTAATTATATAACTGTTATAGCTATTAGTCCATTTTATTTGTTGTTTCAACTTTGTAATAAGAAATTAAGACATTCCCTGCTGCAACAATTAGCCCCAAACTCCATAAATTAACGAACTATTATTACCATGCTACACTGCAATCTCGCATTTTCTAATTGTTGAATGAGTTTATTATTCAAAATGGAAATATATATTATCCCTCTAATAAAAAATTAAATATTTTTGTTAATTTTAATTTTGTACTTTTGTTTACTTTTTTTCCCGCAATTTCTTCCCAAGTTCCAGGAAGTTAAAATGGGAACCAAACAAAATTTTCCATACTTTCTTTCCCCAACTCAACTTCAATCAAACAATATTAGTGTATTAAGTAGGAGCAGTTAACTGCACAGCATAACGCGAATCGCAGGGAACCATCAATTTGTGGTTTAAATTTAAATTGCACATCAGTTTGTGGTTAAAAGTGCAAATTGCGGTTTCTTTAAGTTTCAAATTGCATTTTTCTAAGTTTCAAACCGTAAATACTGAATCCTAAAAAAACAAAAATAGAAATGGTAATTCCCTATTTATAATTTTGTTGTGATCTTGCGAATCCGACACTGACACGTGGCTTTAAAACATATAAGGTAAGGAGAGCTAATCCCTATTTCTAATTAATTTGTAATTTCCATTGGCAAGAGGTTGAAAAATACTACTAGCATTAAATAACCGAGTTGAGTTGACTCGGATCTGTTTTGCATTATTGGATTGCGTTGCTTTAACCATTGTTTCACCCTGGAATTGAAGAACCCTTCTTTGACTTTGAGAAATTCAATGCTAAAAGCAATACAGTTGCTGGGTTCATCTTCAGGGTTTGTGGCTTATCGATGGAATTGGAAACCACATTCCACTACCGCTTTTATCTTCGTCTCTAACCCATTATCCTACTCTTCAGGACCTACAACTACGTCTTTGGTTTTTTCGTCTTTTCCGACTCGGAGAGCTACTTCCTTTAAGCCATTTCTTCCGCACTCTACTCTGTCTGACTCAAAGATGGATGCCAATTCTTCCTCCTCTTCTTCTTCCGTAGCAGTTAAATCAGCTGTGAGTTTCTTTGCGTGCCTTGTCTCCTCCATTCGATGGGTTTTAATTCAATTCAAATTTCCTTTTTTGTTTGTTCTTTGGAAATTTCAACTTTTTCTATGTCGGCAGGGAAATGTAATTTCCTCTACCTATTTTGAAGAATCTGTAATCATGGTTTTCTGGCAATTTGATTATTAGATGTTATGCGGAAATGGGTGTGGAATAATGATTTATTATCCGTTATTGAATTTTTTTTTTTTGCCTGACTGCTAATAATATTAACAGGTTCGAGTTCTTTGATTCGTAAAAAGAAAGTGTCAATGATGAACTATTAATCAAGAAAGAATTCAGTTTGTGCGACAATTTGAATCTTTCTACCGTTGCATTTCTTGACAATCTGTTAAACTTGTTGTTAATGAAGGCCTTGTGCAATTTGTAGAGATGATATGTTTTAACTTGTCTTAATTTGATCAAGAAATCCGTGTTAATAATGTTAATGTTCCATTCTTGTTCTCCTTTGAGCTAGAATTTATTTATCTGGTGCAGGGGAATGCTCGAAAGATCAATTTTTGTCAGTGGTGTGGTGGTGCAACAAAGCATGAGATACCTGATGGGGAGGAAAAGATGAGAGCCATTTGCACACTCTGTGGGAAAATTGCCTATCAAAACCCTAAAATGGTAAAGTATTAGTTACCACTTTCTTAGTCAAAATTCTGTTGATGTGTTGTATTGCATTTGTTGATGAAACTGTTGAGAGATTCTTTTTCTTGTGCAGTTTTTGTTTTCCTTGTTTGACTCTTTTGTTTTGATTTCTACCGAATCTAGTTAGGCATTGACTTGATGTGCGTTGCATGAATTGCTGATCTAATTATTTTGCAGCATCTATGAATTTGTTTGGTCATAAATTCTTACTGTTATGGTTTGAAATTTTTACTGAAGTATCATGATGATAATTGAGTATGGTGTACAATATACAAAATAATAATTTGATTGTGGAGGAAATTCTGAAGGCTACATTGAAGGTGCAAAAAAGTTGAGTGGATGCAGGGAGTGCACATGTACTCAAGTTCTTTGCTATTGAATGATGAAATTACAAGTGAATTATAGTTATTGTTCTTGTTGATTTCAATGACATTGAGACTGACTGTCAATTGGAATGTTTAAATCGAATGATTGCCTGTAGGAGATTAATAGGGTGGAGAAAGATTACTATTAATCTCCAGTGATCTCAAAAGTCATGACTTGTGCTGCAACATATCTCACAAGGTTTTCTTCTTTTTCTTTTTGGGCCTTTGATATTTGTGTACCCTGAATTTTGCAACTTGTCACATTCTCACCCCTATTTCATAATCATTGGTACAATTGCACACCAATTTCAAATTTTTAGTAAATTGAATAAATTCAAGGGATTAATGGAGTCCACACGGTTAGATTCACACAACAGTTTTTCTTGCACATTTTCCCTGTTGGCACCCCATCCTTCAAAGCTTTCAAAGCTGTTGTCCGATCATCGTAAAGCCTTGAAAAATGAAAATGACATCTCGGGTCATTTTGACCCATTTACCCGACCTATTTCAAACTCAGCTTTCCGGCCACTGATTGTTGGAAATACCGGTATCAATAAAAAGGTATTATTCAAAGGAGTCAAATGGTGGTCTTGGATTTCCCAAGGGAAGAAATCATAATGAAGTGCAGAAATTATTCTCCTTGTCAAAATCCTCCCAAGAATAAATACACACAAGCAAAATTAAGTTAAAAGTCTCCCATAATAACGAGAAAAGAGTGTTGATATGGACTATCAAAATCCTAAACTAATTAGGTAAAGGTATAAAATAAACTCCTAAAACTAGTACAAAATTCAGATTTCCATATAGCTTCTGGAGTCCTGACAGCTGACTGTGACAATTCTCACGGCACTCTGTGGCACTTTCTGTCGATTCTTAGCTCCTCACAGCTTGTGACTTTTTACACGGAACTCTAAGACTTTTAGCTTCAGTTCTCCAACTTACAATTTGTTCCAAATTTTCTCCATAGCTCATAAATCCACCAAATGGCCTACAGAAACACCCAGAACATAAAAATAAAACAAAAATAGCAATAACACACATAAAATCAACACATAACTAACATCCTAAACATACTAAAAGCTATATAAAATTACACCACATCAGCTTGACAATGGAAGCAACATGAGCCCCACCACCATGCAAGTCCTTTAGAGCAAAGACTTGGTCTCTAACAGTTTAGTATAGATCAACCTCATTAGAGTTTAGACAATTTAAGCCCTCTCTTTCTCTAATTGACAGCAACAGAAAGCATGATGTTCTCCACCAAGATTAATAATATTAGTAGTGATTGCCTCTAATCTTTCACATACAGTCCACATAAGTGCTGATATTTTCTATTTTTCCTTTAAAAATGTCATGTTGTATGCTTTAACCATGTTGAAGGAGATGTTAATTATGTTGGTCTTGCCGATCTTTTAATTTAATTCAACTTTGTTCATAACTCAAAAATTGGGGCGTAATAGTACCGAACTTGGTGAAATAGAGTAAGTTAGAGAGAGTTCAAATGGGGGAGAATGACAAGACGCAAAGTTCAGGGGTGCACACGTGTGAAAGGTCTTTATTTTGGCCATGCCAAAGCCTTGTGCTTTCATAGAATGACTTTTTTGTGCATTTGATAGTGCAAATTATATTATATATTTTGAGTTTATGTTTTGTTTGACGGTATTTAGAGTTTATTCTGGTTGATGTTGCATTAGTTTCTTTCGAACATGATACTGTTGTGTGTTGTTGTTTGTTTCAAATTCAAACTTTATATATATAGGTTGTGGGATGCCTCATTGAGCATGATAACAAGATTCTACTCTGCAAGCGAAATATCCAACCATCATATGGCCTTTGGTATGTATTGATATTTGGGCTTTTTACTTAGGGTTGAACAAGTACAACTGGGCAAGTTTTATTGTCTTAAAAGGAAAAAATTTTCCTGCATTTACTTTCCAGTGTACTTGTGTTTTTTCCCTTCTGGATGTATGTAGATTGATACCTTAAGTTTTCACCCCCACTTAATGTTGTTAGATGATTACTTGGATGACACTGACACAGGACCCTTCCAGCTGGTTACTTGGAAATTGGTGAGTCAGCTGCTGAAGGGGCAATCAGGGAAACGTGGGAAGAAGCACATGCAGAAGTTGAAGTTGTATCACCTTTTGCTCAACTGGACATCCCTCTTATTGGCCAAGTAAGCAAGAAATGCTTTCCATGAGTCACGTTGATTTTCTTTAAACCTGCTCAAGGATTTTCCGTGTTTTCCTCCTCCCCCATCCTGAACAGACATACATAATTTTCATTGCGAAGTTGAAGAAGCCCCAATTTTCACCAGGTCCAGAGTCATTAGAGTGCAGGCTTTTTTCGCTGGATGATTTACCTTTTGATTCTCTGGCATTTTCATCAATGTTTGTCACCTTAAATTTGGTAAGAGCCTGCCTGATCAATGTTGGCATGGTATATATATGCATTCATTTTGACACTGATTATTCTGTTCACATTTGCTGCCAGTATGTTGAGGATGTTAAAACTGGAAGACTGAAGTTTCATTATGGCACCATTAACAAAAGGTACATTAAATTGAATTAATAAAACATTATATTGAATTAATAAAACTTATTTGCAAGCTTTATTATTCTGGGTAGGAGAAAATTTAAATTTACTCGAGCTCTGATCAGCTGTGTGACTGACCGACTTCTATCATCCCACCGTCAAATTGTTGATTTAACTAAGCATGGTATTCTTATTGTGGGGTACCTGTATTGTTCAAGTTCACACCAATGGCGTTACTAAATAGTTAATATTTTGACTCGATTTGTAGTTTTTATCCTCAGTCTACTTGGACAGGTTGAGTTCAATAACCAATACCTACTAGTGTACTGGACATCATTGGTTTTGGTTTTAAGCTTTATGATATTTGTTTGGCAGGCCTGGAACAAGCCCTTCTGATATACGCGCGTATACGCTTGATTATCATTTGCAGTCCTGAAACAAGCATTGATAATGACAGGGGGGTTTGAAATTCTTTTATTTTTCATCCCAAGCTGAAAGATGACATTTCCTCCAAAGGGGCAAAGCTGCTGTTTCTTTTGTAAGTTTTGATTTGGAGTGTACCTATAAATATTACATACTCCCTCCAAAATGTATAGTTCTCCAAAATGAAATCCCTTATAGGTTTCCAGTAAGCATTCTTGTTCTATTTTCCAAAATAGCAATATTCATAGTAATTGGTTCACTTGGGTAAATATAGTTGTTTCAAATAGTCAGTTTGGTATAGTTGTTAAAGATATTAAGAGGTCATCTTTATGCCTACTTCTTATTCTATTTTCCACAATATCAACAATCAATTATTTGTTAAAAAGAAAAATCATTACCTAATAAAATGAATGTGTAAAAAGAATTTGCTTGACATACAAGTAGACTGGAGTAAGAGTCCACTGAAATAGATTGGTTGAGGAGCACATTTTGTCCGGTCAACTTGGCTCTTGTGTTGATCATACTATAAGTGGCTTAACCATATGGTACTCTCTTCATTCCAAATAGACTAATAGTGTATAACTTTTACTTTTTATAAAAAAAAGTACTTGATGTAAGATTCTTTTTATTGACCATGTCGTAAATTATAATTTGAAGTACATCAATTATTTACTCTTAATCTATAATTTCTCTAATTTCAAATTAAATGACTAAATTATTTTAATAAATTAATAAATAAATTATTATTATTATTATTATTATTATTATTATTATTATTATTATTATTATTATTATTATTATTATCCAGGGCATTATTGCGTTAAAGTCGTTTTAAAGTTGGTGCTTCTAATTTTTAGCGAGACACATTCTCATTCTAAAATTAACGTCTCTAACTCTTAGAGTGCTATATCTCATGAATAGAACCTACAACCTTGTGTTTAAATCGTATGTACGTCATTTTGAGTCAATAACTATCATTGTTAAACTTATTGAATTACTTTAAATTAAAGAATAAAGTTAATCGGGTTTATGTCAATTAGAAGTAACAAAGAGAACGAAATACATATTGTACTAAAAAGAAAAAAGCTTAATGTATAAATTTTTGCACATGAAGTTTATATTAATTTCCGTGAGTAATTAATTTGACATCTCATTTTTTTTTTTGTTAAGTAAATTAAAACTCAACTAATTTGGTTGGAGTGTAGAATTATATAAACATGAGTTGTCAAATTGAATGTACGCAAATTATTGCGAGTGTCAATTTTTAAAAAATAAAAATATGAAGTGTTCAATTCATCGCTTATAAATGAAAAATTAAATAAAAAAATGTAATATATTTTCAATCCAACAATTTTGATAAAAAAGTGCGAGTAATAACCGTTTTAAAATGAAAATTTAAAAATGTTTAATAGTATTTTAAATATTAAGAGAAAGTATAAATAAGTTATATACATATATATCTTTTATAGATAATCATTTATATTATAATTTTTTTTAAAGCAAATAATTTTACTAGCATATGCCAAACTAAATGGTAGAATAAATAATAGAGAAAATTACGATTTTCTTGTGTTTTGACATAATTGATGATTTTCTCTCTATATTTTTAAAAATAAATGATTTTCTCTCTGTATTTTTTTAAAATTGAACGAAAAAGTCATTTTGTATATTTTTCTATTAAAGATTACTGTAGAATGATCAAAATGTAATTTTATTGGCTCTTTTGGGAAAAAAAAAACATGAATCACCATTTGATAACTTTTCCAAATCTAGGCTACCTTCAATAAAGGCACCCATATGCTCATCAATTCGTTGCCGCCACTCTAGGGCTTGAAATGACCAATCGCCACTACCATTGGACTCCTTTTGACGAGCCGGTTCTGATAGTACCAACATTAGTCCAAATTAAACACATAAAGAGAGAGAGTTCCGACTAGAGAGAGATGTGACAGAAATTTCAAAATGCTGCTGTCGATGCTCTAGCCCGGCAAAAAAAGGCAACAGTTCAATTTTCTATCGTCTAGGCATTCCTTCGATACACTCCCTATCGTCGATCCATAACCCAATAAGATAACCTAGTTGGGTCGGTTTGTGAACCCTTTCGAATTGCAAGAGTTTCCAACGGCTTTTCAAGCACTTTCGATTGTCAATGTGCTTTGGTATAGGCATGACTAGAATCCTCTCTTCCTCTTCTTTCATTTGATATATAGATTGTTGAGTTTAGTTGTCGTTTTTTCCATTTTGGTTTTTTGCTGAAAAGTCATTAGGGGCGTTTGGTGATAGGATGAAAAGATGAAGTTAGGCAAACTTGCCAAACGGTCCTTCATGTTTGAGTATTTTCAAAATAGCTCATAAAATTACATTTTAATCTTTCTGCACTTAATTTAAACTGACTTTTTTATTTAATTTTTTTAAAAAAAGGAAGAACATTATTCGTTTTTAAAAATACAGGGAGAAAATAATTAATTATGTCAAAACACATAGAGAAAATCATAATTTTTCTTAAATAATATTTAAATTTAACAGTTGAGATAATTTTTAAAATTATTGAGATTTAAAATTACAAAAATTAATTTAAAAATTAGCTAACTCTAATCTGAAATTATAATGTGATTCTGATAGCAAGTGTCAACTGGTACGGTACGGCCCCATACTCCCATTGAGCAGTAACAGTAACATGCGATACCAGCTTCCAGGAAACTATTCAGTCCCCAGAATTTAATTAATTTAATCGCCTTTTTTTTCCTTATAAAATAAAAATAAAAATTTAAAATCTTGCTCGTTTACTTGACTTTTACGTTGAACAATCCTTTATTTTCATTGGATTTGATTTCTCCATTTCCTTCACTTCTCAATTCATTTTGCGAACAGCAAATCCGTTTTCTGTTAATTCTCAGTCCTGAAATCTGTTAATTTTCCTTTTAATTCCTTCCATTTTATCGTTTCTGACTCTGATCAATTATATGGGTTTAAGGTTTCATTTCAATTTGCGTCTCAATTAGGGTTTTGGGTTCGCTTCCAGTTTCCGGTTCATCTCTAAAATGAAGAAGAGTGATTCGTTTAAGCAGGGAGACGACTTGCAGCATCCATGGACTGGAGATCGTAGGTACGCTTATTGGCGTCAGTCTTCATTTCGTCAATCAGGCGAGCCACATACTCCGATTTCTATTATACCCAACGACTCGTCGAGTCCTCTGCTTTCTCGGACTGTTTCCAGTATAGATGTCCCGCCGGACATTTATACCTCTAACTACGAAACCGGAAGCTTTTATAAAGGATCGGTGGACTCCATGAAGGAGAATAAGACTTTATCAATTTTGCATTTAGTGAATTCAGTATTTAGAGCTGTAAGGTCCGGGAATAGGCAAATGAAGAGGCTCTTGATATTGCTTTCGCTGAATGTTGCATATTCTACTGCAGAATTGGCGATTGGGCTATTTACAGGTCGTATTGGTAAGAATTTAGGTCACTGGGTCTTTTAGGAATATAAATTTTGTGACAAGTGTATAGATTTGAGGTTTTTGATGTTTTTCAGGTTTGGTATCTGATGCATTTCATTTGACATTTGGTTGTGGTCTATTAACGTTTTCTTTCTTTGCTATGGCTGCTTCTCGGAAAAAGGCTGATCACGTGTACACTTATGGGTGAGTATTCAATCTTTTATTTGGAGGTACCTCAATAATTTTGCAATTCATTTATTTCTGGATCATTTGTCTCTCTTAGTTTTGGTCATGATTTCTTTGCAACTTTTATATATATATTTTTTAATTGTTTTTCTCTTTTTTTATCAGATACAAAAGGGTTGAAGTTTTGGCTGCTTTCACTAATGCTGTAAGTATATGACTTTCATACTCTATATATCATGCTTTGATTTTGTATGTACAGTTACTTCCCATACTCCTTCAACTATGATTGAAATAAAAAGAGCTATTTTGTACTTGTGCTTTATGACTTTGTTGGGAAAACATTAATTGCGGTCATTTTGAAGTTTGTGGTATTTTCTTGGTAGTTTTAGGACATTGTTCGGGGATTATTCCTGTTGGTAGACATATATTGATGCTGGGAGCATAGTAGCAGTTCTAGAAGTTAAGAATAATCTGCGTACATTACCTGCTGCTGCCCCTATTTATATTGGCTAGGATAATCCTATTACTAAAGTCCTAATTAGAATAATATACTATTCACGGATCCTAATGAAATAAGTAAACTAAAAATTAATTTAAAAATTGTTCTAGAACAGCTACTATGCTCCCTGAATCATATGTACTTGTTGTCCTAAATATTATAATTTGTAAGTGGAGGCACTGGGTGAGATTTATGTTCACTTAACAGTGAACCAGTTGACATTAGAGTTTCTGCTCAACTTTGCGAGATATAGTTCACTTCATTGTAATTATGAATATGAGATGATGAGATTTGCTGAAATTTCATGATTTATGCTTGTATGTATCTTCATCCAAATCTGGGTTTATAGAACAAAAAATATGAAGTGGTATAGCACAGTGGCAGAAACCTGCTTTAGTTATTAAGATGTTGATACACCATTAAACTAGAACATAATAAATTGATTAATGTTGTAGGTCAATCACTGTGGAAGCTAGAGTATTTTTGTCTTGCATTTGATAGGCTTTTCTCTTGCATATTTGCATCCATTTATGCAAACGTCCTGGTTAAATGTTTGATCAACATCATGAGTGAAGTTTTTTCTCTTTGTATAGAGAAAAGATGGAGTATGAGTTTGCTTATTAGTTGATGTCTAACAACTTGTCTGTAGTAGCACCAAAGGCAGACATATTTCCTATTTTGATTCATTTTTATTTTCTTGTTTTCCATATATTTTCATACTTGTTAGTGATGATATTTGTTTTGATCTAACATCTGGGTGTTCTTTGTTCTTTTGCTACATGTGTAGACAGCTGTTTCTTTTGTTCTTGTCATTTTCCTTGGCTGTGGAAGCACTTCATGCATTCATACAAGAAGAGTCTGAACACAAGTAAGTTGATTGTCAAACTTTGTGTCTTTAAGTTTGTGATAAATCATATTCACTAATTGTTTGATTGATGCATAATTGTCATGGACTTTATGGTTTTATATGTATTGATATCATTTGTTGTTAATTTTTTTCATAAATCTTTTTGTAGGCATTATTTGATTGTTTCAGCAGTTACAAATTTACTTGTAAATCTTATTGGTGTTTGGTTCTTTAGGAGCTATGCTCGCATTAATCTTGGTAAGTCATCCATTTGTTGCAGTTTTATGTGTCTTTAGATAAATGCAAATATCTGCAAATTATTATTCAAGTATTTTCTTAGCTGACTGAGGAGGGATAATCTAAACTAAACTGATTATTTACCAACTTGTTTTGGTATAAGCTTTATATATTGCTTGTGTGCCGGTGATTGGAGTCTGGATTACTTTGATGTCACGATTTGCAGTAGTCTTGAATGGTTCCCCTTCCTTTTAGTACATATTTTTTATGTGCATGTTTAATTGCAGTATACAGAAAAGCAGAAGATATGAATTACCACTCAGTTTGCTTGCATGTCCTTGCTGATTCAATTCGTAGGTTTGTTCTCTCTCTTTCTCGTATGGAACTGGAAGCTAAAATTGCTTTTGCATTCTGTTTCCATCTACCTTCTTTCTCTTAGTATATCCATATTAAACAGGTATATTTTTCTTTGTCTTTCAGTGCAGGTTTAATATTGGCATCCTGGTTTTTGTCCCTTGGGTATGTTGATTCCACTTCATCTTCAGTTTCAGTTCTGCTAAATGTCACGCCCCGGGTGGTAGCCTTATCCTGTGGTTCTCTTAATTTCAGGGTACAAAATGCTGAAGTTCTATGTTTGGGCCTGGTTTCAGTTGCAGTTTTTATGCTTGTCATGCCACTTTTTAAAAGTACTGCTGGGGTCTTGCTCCAAATGGCTCCACCTGGCATTCCTCACTCAGCAGTGAGCAAATGCCTGAGACAGGTGAGGTACCAGAAAGTCTCAAGTTCTGGTTTACATGTAAAAATCTTGGGCATGCACGTAGTTGTTTGTTGTTGAGCTTATGCCGCAGTCAAATGAATCTGTATGTTCAATTGAGTTTTTTTCTTAAAACAAATTTGCTGCTCCAATTCCTTTTATGCTCTGTTGATTTCTATTTGGCCTGCTGTTTGCATTGTGACTGTTAAGTTTTTCTTTTACAAAACTAGTTTATTATGCTCAGAAATTACGCATGGTATTGGTAGGGAAAGGGTGAAATGTTTGGAGTGGGTGGTGGGTTTTGATGTTGTGTGTCTTTGTAGTCACAGTCTTGGGAATTTTCTCATAATTCTAAATAGTGGATTATGCGAAGGCCTTCCACAGAATGTATTGCAGTTTAATTCAATTTTCTTGAAAAATTGCTTGGTCAGGTTACTGCTCGCGAAGATGTCAGTGACGTATCAGAGGCTCGATTTTGGGAATTGGTACCTGGTCATGTCGTCGGCTCACTTTCCCTCCAGGTATACAAAGAAAAATTATGCTTATGTATTTACATGTAACCCTTTTATTATTTTTCTTGGAATAAGTGAATAGACATTTTTGCATTTAGCTTCTGATATACATAGTGAAGTGTTATATTTTACAATGTTTTGATGGGTGACACTGACAGGTGAAGAAAGGAATGGATGATCGGCCAGCACTACAATTTGTGCATGGTTTGTATCATGATTTGGGTGTACGGGATCTTACGGTGCAGACTGATTGTGTTTCTGATTGAGGCCCTTCTCAATTTTTGGATTGATTGGTAACAGAGCTTTAGATTAAAGTGAATCATTTGTATTTCTACTTTTTGTTTTAATCATTTGTATTTCTACCATTATAAACAGGTGGATTATCATAGAGCGATTTTAAATGTAGGATTACAATTTCTGGTTAGTCATAAATTACAATATTATTATCAGGATAATGTTGCTGATCAATGTTGAGCTTGATAATGATAATGATGCATATTTTGAGGGTAAGCATTCGGTTTCAGTGATTTTTTCTGGATACTATTTATATATGGCTGAACGGTTATCCACCCTTTTGAAATGTGCATCCTAAGAATTATTTTGTTACAGTAATCTGTAGAATTACAATTTAATGATGATATTAATTACAAATTACAATTTCTTTATCATTTGTTTTTTATTGTCTATTTACTTGCAATTTTTTCTTTTCTTTTTTAGATTTTCAAAAAATAACTTTAATTATGTTAGGGGAAAAATAGAACTTATTTAAATTACATAAATTATATGTCATCCATTTTTTTTAATCTTCCGATACGTCAATTTATTTAAAAGATATTATTATTATGGAATGAGTTTTTAGCCTAAAGTTGTATAATATTTAGATAATGTTTTGTTTTAACCATCCACCGTCAATAAATATGTATATTATTCTGATATAGATTATGAGTACTTTAACAACCAATTTAAAATAAAAATGATGTCATTTCTGTACTGTGCAGTGGCTTTTTACGTCCCACCTATTTTTTATTTGATTTTATAATTTATTTTAATTCCATGGAGTTATTTTTAACATTTAATATAATTAATTATTTTCTAATTGAAGTAACAATATTACCACATATTTTTAACATACTTATGAATTTCGAACGTTAGAAAATGTTTCTCACTAAGTGCTTTTACTAAGCTCCAAAATGTTATTTAAAAAGTTATGAAATGATCGTTGAACGTGTATTAAATAAATAAATTGAATATTGATTTTTTTATTATTAGGATTTTAAATTGTTGTATTATTTTTTAAAGACACACATTTCTTAATTTTAAATATAATATATTTGTTATATTTTTTTCCTCTTTCCTCTTCCTGTGCTGTTTATTACAATCAGTAAGGTAAGTTCTGTATGTTTAATAATTTTAAAATATTTAATTTAGTTTTCTATATACAAAAATATTATAATTATTTTATTCATATAAATATTATAATAAAATATAAAGATGAAATACAAATCATAAATAAAATTCCTATAATCTAAATGAGATACAAAAATAAGATACATACTAATTATCAATAAATGAACATATGATAAAGTCAACATGCTTAAAATATGGGGTAGAGAAAAATAAGAAAAAATGTGAGTGTGTGAATAAAAAAAATGATTGTGTATTTATAGTGAAAAATAAATAACTAGTCATTATGTTACCGTTAATATAACCATTAAAAGTAGAGGTATAATCGTTCATAATATTGAATAATTGAGTAGAGATTTTTAAATCATTCAATGAGTAAAAATAAATATGTTAGGATTTTTAATTATTTCACAGATAAAAATTAAATAAATTAGTAAGTCAGTAGTAATTTAATAATTCCACGAACAAAATTAAATAAATTAATAAGTTAGTAAATATTTAATTATTCCGAAAAAAAAAATAAATAAATTAGTAAGTTAATAAGAATTTAAACATCTCACAAGCAAAAATAAATAAATAGTGAGTTAATAAGAATTTTAATCATTCAAAAAAAAAAAAAAATAGTAAGTTAATAGAAATTTAATCATTTCACAAATAAAAATAAATAAATTAATGAATCAGTATTGAAATACACCCAATTTGAATCAAAAAATTGACATTAGTTTCAACAATCAAAGTAAAATATATATAAGAAAGAAAGAAGGAAAAAACAAAAAGCTTTTAAGAATAATTTTATTTAAACTTTCAATTAGGTTGAATTAATAAGTATGCTGTAGATGAAACTCTTGACTCTATATATGCAATACTTATTAATTTCATATTTATATCCTTATTAAAGGTGATCTCTATATTTACTAATTATATTAGTATATTTTTAATTTGTCATATATAGATATAAATCATGACTAATGATCACAGAACAAGATGGAAGCGATCACCATCACATATAGACTCTAAATTGTGAATATGTTTTAATGGTAATTTATACAAACAAATAAAAAATATAGTTAGTTGTTAATTTTCATTTTGTTTATTATTCCTTAAGTAAGGGAAAAAATATAGTTATAAATAACATTTGCGCTGATGAGTAATCACCGATACCTATTCACGCAAAGTAATGTTACCTATAATATAATAGTATTATTAGAAATCTTAAATTAGAGTTTGTGGATGGATAAAACTTTGAAAATTAGATGTAATATATAATTATGATAATTTATATTATAAATGTACAAGTACCTACGTGGTTAATTATTATGTTGGTATCAAATTTTCTGGAAAGTAAATATATAAAAATGGTTGCTCGCCAAGTTGCCTGTACCATGACATTCACATTTGACTTCGCAACATGAAAAGGAAAAGGAACTAAAACTCAAATACTAACTAACTCATATTAAACATCTTTTGATTATATTATTCTTGCTTTGCTCTTTACGGCGAGTAATTATATAAGAAAAATTTATGTAACACCTATTTACAATTATATACATAACATGAAAACAAAATTTAAAAAAAAAAAAACAAAAAAACATGACAACTTACCCTTTTTTCTGTAATCTAGTACTACTACTAATAATAATAGCTGTGGTTTAATTAATCATCTTCCACTAAGGTCTGTAAATGGAGAAATTTGGCCCAGAGAGATGTCCAATTCTTTAAAAGAAGGAGGCAATGGAGGCCACATAAAAGCAGGCCTTTCAGTAGGAACAGGAGGGGGAATTGCTTCCCCTTTCAAAACCTGCAATACAACTTTCATATCAGGCCTCTTGTTTGGGTTCGGATGACAACAAGCCAACCCCAGGATTAGAACACTCTCCATTATTTCTTTCGCGAAATCTCCATTCAATCTTTTATCTGCAGCATCGACGATTCTTTCTTTTCTATGCAAGTCCCATACCCAACTCACTATATTATTTTCATTTGGACCTGCAGGCCTTCTTCCGCATGCAACTTCCAATATAACTATACCAAAAGCATAGACATCTGATTCCACTGTAAATCTACTAGCAAGCATTACTTCAGGAGCCATGTAGCCTGGCGTCCCCGCTACTTCTTTCGTAGAATGATGAGTCTGATCACTGAGCTTAATGGTTCTAGCAAGTCCGAAATCTCCCAACTTTGGATTGAATTCTGAATCTAACATTATGTTACTTGACTTAATATCGCGGTGAAGTATTTTCTCCTCGCAACCATTGTGCAAGTAGTCTAAGGCATGGGCTGTTCCTGTTATTACAGACAATCTTGTGTTCCATCCGAGAATATCTGTTGACTTGTTATCAAATATGTACTTGTCCAAACTACCATTTGGTAAGAACTCATAGATGAGAAGATATTCACGCCTTTCGTAGCACCAACCGATGAGCCTGACAAGATTTTTGTGACGGAGATTGCCTATTGTTGTAACTTCAGCTATGAATTCAGCTTTGCCTTGTGTTGATTTCTTCGAAACTTTCTTCACCGCGATCTCTTTATCTTGTATCTTTCCTTTGTACACGGTCCCAAATCCGCCTTTTCCAAGCTTGTTCTTGGGGCTGAAATTGCCTGTAGCTTTGCTGACTTCCTTGAGCTTGAACTTTCTTGGAGCTGTAGAAGAGCCTCGAATAGCTTCCTCTATGCTTATTGGATAAGCATCTGCTTCTTCAAGTCTTTCTCTTTCCAATTTTATTTTCCAGTAAATCGAAAATCCAATACCAAACAAAACCACCACTCCAAGTAATGGAATCAGAATCCATATCCAAAGCTTACTTTCCACCCTTTTTTCTGTGCCATTAAAGTCCCATCCTTTTACACAGTTCAACTGAGTTAAATCACTAGTTGAAGCTGAAAATCCCACGTAAATCTCCCGCGGCAGATACTCGGAGAGATCAATATCAGCAGATAATACTGGCTTGATTATGTTTTGCAAGAAAACATTCAACTTCTTTTGTTGACCATCATATTCAATTCGAACAAAAGTATCATTACCGCTTGAAATATTGATACCAAATTTCCGTAAAGGAATCTGAATACGAGAATAGATAGTGTTAATATCTAAACCAATATGATTATCATCAATGTCTTCTGGGTAACTTTTTCTTGTATCAAACTCAATCGCGACAGTTTGGGCTGATAAAGAACCGTTCATTTTTTGATTTATGATACCGAGCCATTGACCATCACTGCCAACAATATCATCAACAGAAGGAGAAGCTGTAAATATAAAAGCTATACCTTCTCCTCCTGGAACAGTGTGGTTTTGAATATTAAGTATAAAGGAGGTGCTGAAAGATGCACTATACCCTTTACTCCATAGTAGAAAAGGTTCTTTATAAAGGGCTCGTCCGGCTTTGTTAGCCATACTGGCTCCATTAACATCTGGTGTAACTTGGATTGCTCCAAGATTGAATGAAGAGTTACTACTTAGATAAATTTCGTTTGTAGCATGAACTTTGTCACTAAAATTTGAGAAGTTAAAATTGAAGCAATCGATTTTAGGAAGAACAAGAAGCCATAGAAGGGTTGATAGGGTTAATAACCCAAAGGAAAAAGAAAAAGTTTGCATTATTGCAACACAAGAACAAAATTGTTGTGAAAGGAATATTTGGTTTGGCAGTGTAAGAGGAGGAGAAGGTGATTTAAAATTTCCAGAGGAACATATAAATTTAAAATACAAGTGTTGAGGTCAAGCAGATGAATTTCCTTGCATTTTCTCGTTTTTGTGTAGTTTAATATGAAGATTATGTTGATGGCAATTGATTAGCTTGCGCAAAACTTTTGGTTGACCATTATCATGGATTATTAGGATGTCTTAATCAACATTCAAAAGCATTATCTCTTTCAGAAAAAAAAAAAAAATATTATCTAAACGTTTCCGAAAAAAAAAAAAAGCATCATCTGAAAAAAGGACAGGTTATGAATAAGTTTGGTGCCGGTGGAGCTTACTGGTCTAGGCTAGCCAAGGTCTGTCTGAGCTCTGACCATGACGGTAGCTGGTGAATCCATGGGTTCTAATTTGGGTCACACTATCCAAAAATCAACTGTATGAATGGAGGTTTTTCTGTGATAGCATGTTGAAATAAGTACACATTGTGCATGCTCACGACAAGAAATTTAATTTGATATACTCATTTGTCTAGTTAATCGCAAAAAATATAAGGTTGAAAATTAGTGATAAATTTCAATTTAGACTTTTAAATGAGGGAATTTTAAAAATTCACATGAATTTAACGGTTTTAAGAGATAGAATAATTAAAACGTCTTACGGTAATATAATATAGGAAAAAAATATTGAAAATTGAAAGATCAAAATGTCTAATACATCAACATCCAAAGAATAAATTAAAATTAATCTTTTTTTATGATAGCATCTCACATAAGTAAAAGTTTATATGCAAGGTATTGTTTTTAATACATTGTGGTACTGACAAAAAATGTTAAATTTGTTTGAAAATAGTCTATGTAATTGCCGGATTTCATTGTTTGTTGTTAAAAAAAAAAGACAATAATCTATAGAATTTATAAATTCTATTATATATCAAATCTCGCATTTTGAATGATAGAAAAATCTCCCGTACAAGTTGGGAATATTAATTATATTCCATTTATATTCTTAAATCCATATATTTTTACCAAATAAAGGAACCATATATTATATTCATTTATATACCATGTATTTTATAATCCATGCATTTAATAAAATCCATCCGTTGCTACTTTAGTGCAACTTTTAAGATTTTAGGTGCAAGGGAAATAATTTATCCCATCTTTTGGAGCTTTTTCTATTGTCTTGCAAATTAAAAAAAAAAAAGTGTTTCAACTCTGAAGGTTTGCTTAAAAAAAGAAAAGAAAAAAAAAATCCATATTTTAATTCTCGCTATACTTTGGGCATCATTGCATAATTATAAATGAAAAATATTTATCTAAGACCTGGTACTAAGTGAGGTCACCTATATGAGACAAATAATCATTCTTTTTTTTTTTATATTTACTTAGTGGAAATTTTTAAATTTAGATATTGATTTATATACAGAAATTTCCATTTAAAAAATATAATAAAATAAAATTTATATTAATGAAGTTTGATATTATTACATTAATCATAAACTATAAAATCAAATTGATTTTTCCACTAATAATACAAAGTTATTAAGGATAATTTATTGACTTGATTTAAAAAATGATTTTTTCTTAAAATTTTATAATTTTTATATTCTTTTTACATATGATCTGTAACAATAAGAATTGGTATATAAAGGTTTCTTTTTTTTGAGATGAAGGTTTCATTTTTATGTATTACTAGTAAAGATTTGACTTTAATCTTCAATAAAGTATAGATTATAACAAAGTTGATTATTAAAAAACCAAGTTTGTTAGCGAGGAAGGTTGTAATTAAGAGAATTTTTATTTCGCAGTCAACGATAATGATATTAATTAAATTAAGTTACACGTTTTTTCTTCTTGTTAACAAGGAAACTTCATTGGAGTAACATATATATGACTGTTCCAACTATTTTTGGAAGACAAAGTAAAATTAGGCAGGCCAAGTGAAGAATTGATTGAATTCTAAAAATAATAATAAGTCTTTATCTCTAAGTGATGAATTTATTGAATAAATCAAAGTCTTCTTGAAAAAAATAAAATAATTGAAGTAATTGGAATAGCAATTTCGTAGCTTGGATCTTGTAGTTGTATGAATTGAGACAGAAGGATGACATTTGGAATTTGGATTTTTTTTCATTCGACGTCCGTATTATTTATTGAGAAGTCAGAAGAAGAATATTTGTAGAGGTAATACAGTCGGAAGTTCGTTTTTCTAATATGGAAATGGCCGTTAAACTGAATTTTCTTATACATATTTGTAAAAGTCGTTATTGTGCAGGAAGAAGAAAAAGCGTGCAAAGGTTAAAAATCAGTTGGACCGATGAGATGTCAAGTTATGAAAAAACAAAAATGGATCCAGCTAATGCAAAATTATTATCTACTCCGGTATTAGTATGTATATAAAATTCAGAGGTAATTAATTCATTTGATTATTAAGTCATTACTTAAATTTACTTTAATTCTTTGGATTTACAGTAAATTATTCTAGCGTAAATTATGATAAGAGGGTAATTTTCAATTGCGTTTCTGAACGGAATGATTTATTTATACAATTTTTAAAATTTTATATACTTATTTATACAATTTTCAAAATTAAAAGACTTTAGAGCATATTATGCAAAATTTTAATAACCTATAAATAATTATCCCTTACTTTAATTTATTCTAGATTTGTGTGCAATTTTTGTAGCCGGAGAAAAAGTCAGGTTCCTATTCAATAGTTGGTGTGATATATTAGGGTAATTTGTACCTATAACCATAATGCTTGTGGAGAAAATTTGGGTTTGGTGAGATCACAATGCATATGTCGTTCTGATGTATAGTGAGAGTGAAATTATAATATTATTAGCAATTACATAAGCATTGTATTGACCATTGCCATATTATTATATATATATATATATAATATGATTATATTTTCACATAGCCTAGTAATGGTAGATTGAGTTATGCTGTAATAGTGGTTGCCATGGGCCGGTTCGGCCCGCTAAGGAACCGGCCCGTAACCATGAAAAACCGGTCCGTCTTGAACTGTAACCTGAACCGGCCGAAGGCCGGGCTGGTTCAGGTTTGTAAATTTTTTGAACTGTAACCGTGAAGACCCGTGAACCATGAGAAAACCGTTTGAACTGCTTAATCGAATCGGCGGTTTTTTTTTAAAAAAATTGAAAGTTAAAGGACCGACGGGTTGAACCGACGGGCCGTGAACCGTACCAAGGCTGACACACGACAGAAGCGAACCGTTGGGCTGGCCCGCCGGTGCGCGTGTGGGCGAGAGCAGGGGGCCCGGCTGGCTGGCCCGGATTTCAAATTTGCTGTAAAGAATTTTTGGAGGGAGAAAAAATTCAAATTGTGGACGATTTTAACCCCGTGAATAGTGAAAAATGGGTAGTTTTTGGGGGTAATTTGTATCAAAAAAATTTTAGGAATTGTCTATAAATTGGAGGGGGGGGGGGGGGGGG
>CANUEY010274141.1:0-20708 GCA_948099555.1 Croton setiger
TAATTTCTCAAAATAAACACTAAATTTTCTGTAAACTCTTTTTAATTTTTCGGAAAAGTTAAACTTTCCTTTCTAATTTTCAGACTTGTGTAGGATGATTAAAAAATAAATATGTAATTATTTAATAAAATCTTAATTGAAATAATAGATAATTGTTATAGTGATAAAATGTGAATGGTTGTACTTTACACAATAAAATATTATCACGTCAAATTTAAATATTAAAGTGTTGTGGTGCAGTTGGTTATTATGTTATGTTATATGTCAAAGGTTACAAGTTCTAACCTTATTGATGTCATCTTTTAATTTTTATAGTGAGTGGGACCCACAGGTCTGATTCAAATAAACCATGGTTCGATTCAAATAAACCAAAGGGTAATTTGGTCATTTTGAAAAAAAAACGTTGACTTTTTCGTTGACTAATGGAAGATGAGAGTATAATATTTCAAAAGTTAGGGATCCGATGATATAATTTCCAAAATAGAGGGACCTATGAGTTCGTTGCGCCAAACCTCAGGGACCCAAAAATAATTACCCCTATTAAAAATAATTTCCAAACTCTATTTATCATATGATAATTATAACTAATAATAATTATAATTATCAAAGCCAAAATAATCATTAATCAAACCAAATAATAAAATAAATCCAATTCTTAATCAAAAGAATTTAACAAAATATTTATCTTTAAGTTTTCGTGCAAAAAACGACCTTAAAATAAATTTCTCATATCAAAAACGGATTCAGGACGCCCTAATTATGTAAGAAGGGTCAAAAATATAATTTCTAAAAGTTTATAGGGCAAAAACATAAATAAATAAAGTCAAAGGACCAAAAAGTAATGAATAATATTTGCAAAACTGCCCAGAAGGGCTAAAACTGCACACGGCAGGGGAGTTCAGGGGCCAAAACGGGATTTTATCGAAATTCATTTGCTGAGCGCGTTATTTTCCCTCAAAACGTACGATTTGTTGCCGTTTTAGATGCTGACCTAACGATCAAAACGCATCCTTGCCTGCCGTTTTGATCTGCGCCTCTAATGATCAAAACACAGCCCCTGCTACCATTTTGATCATCTTCTTCCTCAGTCTGCTTCTGTTCCTCGATTTCCAGTGGCTCCTAGCCAACTTCTGGCCGTTCGTACGTCCACCTCCGGTGGTTTTCCAGCAACCTACAACCACCGTTCTCTTCCTCTACACCCTCTATATCGAACCATTGGGCCAGAATTCCCCTATGCACACTAGATTCTAAGATATAACTTCTCAAAGTTGGTTCCTGAACACTGTTTTTAACCCAGAACCAATTTTCTCTCTCTATTGTGTTTTGCTTCTCTCTCAATTTTTAGCCACTCTCTTCCCTTCCTATCACTTCTAAACTTCTCCTAACACTCTTAGGAACACATTACAGCCATTAAACTGAAGGTTTTCCCTCTGGTTTCTCTTTTATCTCTCTTTTCTTTTCTTTTCTTTCTCTTTCCTCTTTCTTTCTATTTTTCCTTCGTATCTCCCTGTTCCCCAGCCTAATCCACCTCTTCACCTCTTGATTCAACTCTTACACATCTCAGAAACAAGTCCCAACATATTTATTTCCACCTCCTACTTAGTTTTTAACTTAAAAAAACAAAATATCTACTTAACTTATCTCTTTCTTCCACCTCTTCTTTCCTTCACTTTCTTTTATAATTCCAGGCCACATATCACTTCCAAATCCTGATTTCAGTTTTTTAAGTGTCAAAATAATAAATATAACTTATGTTTGAAGTTTTGTCAAAATCGGAAACCGAAAATTATTCGCGATTCGGTTGGTGTCCTAAACCGACTCCGAAACCTCGACGATATTTGCGGAACCGAAACCGTATGACATCGTTGTAGTTTTAGGGTTCAACACTCTTAAATCTTATATATAAACATATTATAAAATATCAAAATCATTTACTTAATATTTTCCGCGTTTCCGACGTTTTATCGTCACGTGAGCCAAAAACCCTAATCAGATCTCATTTGTGTATTCTGACAGTAAAAGAGCTTAAAACATAATTTGTTTATCATATTTACTTTATTTCTTAACATACTCAAATCATATATCATATTTAATATAATGCATTTTATTATAACGTTAATAACGATCTAGGTTGGAGTTGGGGTGTCACACAGGTTTTTTTTAAAATAGGTACCGAATAACAGGAATTGTTCCGACACCAAAATCAGAACTGGTGAAGCTATCAGAACTGGTCAAGCTTTCAGTTCTAGAAAAAATGAACTGTATACTGGTTCTCTAATTTCTGCCAATAACTGGAATTGGAACGGGTCTCGTATACCTCCGGTACAGGGAGTTTCCACACATCACATCAATACACCTTTTAAAATTTTAATTTGTAGACAATTTTAATCCTTCATGCGCAATGTTTTATCATGAATACCTTCATTTAATTATTTCCTACTTCTATTTGTTTCAAAAGAGACATTATTGTCTTTTTATAACTATTTTACGGTAAAATAGGGACTATATTATTTAATGTTGCAACAAAAAGACCTGTAAATCTATTCTCTCAAAATGAAGGAGCTAAACGAATATTTTTCAAAATTTCAAAGACTTGAGAGTAAATTTAGTTCGACAAACAAATCGAATGTTTTGAAGACGAGTTTTGATATACTTACGCAAGGGTATTGTTATAATTTCATTTATAATTAAAAATTCTTGCTCTATATATTTAGCTAGAAAATTTGCTTGTCTATTCGTTGGTAAATTTGTTTTTCAAATACGTTTGGCCATTTCAAGTTGAGATAGTTTGAATTTGAAGCATGTTATTTCTTTAATGATACATATTGCTAAGGTGGGGCTTATTTGTATTCATTTTCTTTTAGATTATTTTTATACTTTGATCTATTAACGTAATTATATTTATATTGCCATTATGTATTTAAAATATTTAACCATATGAATTTAAATGCATGAAAAACACATAATTTCTATAATTTTTGCTTTAAAAAATTATGCTATTCTATAATGAAAAATCTGTGAATAAACCCACTTCATATTCATATTCGATCCGTAATCTAAAAATCAAACTCGCTGTAGATCGAGATGAGGCGAGCGGTACAAGACAGATTTTAGAAAATCTGCCCCAAACTTGCCATGCTCGACCCTAAATTAGGGAGGGGTGAACGAAAGGAGAAGCCCAATTTCCGAAGTCCATAAATACAAAGAGAGACATGCCCACCTACTGGAGTAAGTGGGACGTTTTGTGTGAAAGGGACAGGGATGAATGGTAATAAAGGGATAATATTAGAAAATACTGAGTTTTTAAGTTTTAAATTAACTTTCATTCTAATTATATTTTTAACTATTAAAATGATCATATTTTAATTTCACTCTTAAAAAGATCTTATTTGTTTTGTTTATAATATGTTTGTAAACTGTTTATAATTATAAAGTGGCTATTTTGATGCTGGACACTAAACTGCTAAGCTACTAAATGCTTGTCCATAATTTTGACAAATGCAACTTCAAAATTAAAGAGCTATAATTCATAAATACATAGTACTCAAATAAATATCAAGTAAATAAAAATCACCCGTTGATTAGTATTTCTGAGCTTTGTATCTAACTTGAGGTTGGCGAATATCATCTTGGCTTTGTATTAATCTGATCTCTAAACTGCTAGACTGGGGATCATATCCACAGCGTTCATAATCATCCACTGTCCTCTGCAGAAGTGCCTGTGAATATTTGGCATACATTCAGCAATATTTGTGTTGATTGTGGTCATGTTTGATTATAAAAGGAAAAATGGGAAATCTATGTCTACTCCAAGTATGGTATGGATTTCAGGCCATATGCATAAATTTACACTTCGAACTTTACAAGAAAATCTGTGGCACCCTCAACTTCTTTTGACCCATTTAACACTTTCAACTAATACATATTAAACACTTTAATTTGCGAAATCATTCTATTGAATACAAAGTTACATAATAAATGGAAAAACAGTTGTGAAATATATGAGAAATGTGAAAATTATTGTTTCTAAAATTATACCAATTACATGGCAAGCCATAGTACAGCTACTAGAGCGAATAAGTGTGCAATATGACAAAAATCTGGTTGCCACAGTGCCTTTCTCTACAAGTTTAGGGATGAATTATGTATCTATCCTAAAATTTCAATGAAGTCATATGCACCAGAGTATATTTCCATTAATTTGCTGCGGAGTACGTTTTATTTGATTTACGGAGCCATGGGAAGCCTCCAAACCATTCATTTTGTTTTTTCATAATGGACAAAACCCCTTCAAAAATTTCAAATTAACCTATAATTTGTTTTAAAAAACTCAAGGCTGAAAAATTTAGATTATGCTCACCAAACTAATTCTTACTTGGAAACTGGAACGTTTAAAATAGAAAATAACAATTAACCTCTTCAAATATAAGAAACTAAAAACAATATGCTAGCCTTAAGAATCCTAGAAAGAGGTCAGGACAGGGGAAGATATGAAAAATTTTACATTATGGTTCACCTTTATGATTGTAATTAGCTCCATTTCATCAGGATGTGTACGCTTATGGAATAATATGGCTTCAACTGTTCAACTAAGCTAATTCTTTACAACGTTCAAGTAATTTCCCTATCCTAATTAGCTCCAGCCTATCAATTTTACCATGAAACTAATATTTATTGGCCGTGTTGATTTTGCAATTTGCAGTCACAGGAAGACATTGAGCCATTCCAGCAACATTATTGTAAAAAACTTGGGAGAAAACTAAGGAACACAAAATACCTGCAAGGTTGACACTGCAAGCTCTGCCGCCTTGGCAAGGTCGTCAGGATATTTCTGGATGGTACAAAAAGAAAATAGAAGGCAAAAAATTATGAACAAGAATGACTAGAAAATAATAGATTAATCAAACAGCGATACAATACATTACTCCATCCAAGCAGAAGTGCAGTCATCAGATCTCCAGTACCCTACAACCATGTCGCAAACAAACATCAGTGAGTAATTTGTAGAGGGAAGATGATACCGAAATAAAAATTAAATTCAACAATTCCATGAAATATTAGAACATTAAAGCCAATCTTTCACAACAATGTA
The DNA here is from genome assembly GCA_948099555.1 of Croton setiger. Lineage (NCBI taxonomy): Eukaryota > Viridiplantae > Streptophyta > Magnoliopsida > Malpighiales > Euphorbiaceae > Croton > Croton setiger. The sequence continues at coordinate 5,093 of CANUEY010274141.1, forward strand.
CACATATCATAGAGTAGTCTTGGTGCATGATTGATGATTCTTTAGAAAATTAATAAATGCACTGACTGTTCCAGTTAAATTGAAGTTGCAATGTTAATTCCTGCTTTAGAGCCTGCCAAGTTGGCATATGTTACCCACACTTCTAGTGGCAGATAAAAAATACAGACAGGAGCCCGCCCATTAAGACAAGGCTGGATAAATTGTTCCTTCTTGAGAAGCATTAGTGTGTAATTGAGCAACCCATATAACAAACCTACTAGATGCTTCCTTTTGCAATAAGACAGACTCAAGTAAATTGACTTAGAACCAATCATAGACAGCTTCAACACAATTTTTAATAAAAAAAAAAAAACATATTCTAAATAGTTATTCGTGAAAGAAGCATCATTTACAATCTAAAATAAAAAAAGCGAAAGAAATAGTTTATGATGCAACCCATAATGAGAAAGAGTATTTCAAATTTCAAACTGGTAACAGTTTAACATATATTCGAAGTGAATAATATATAATCCAACTATAGTTAGTAGAATCATATGATTCACATTTCAGATTGTACAATCGAACTATAGTTCCATTACAACCAATACAAATATTATGAGTGAGCTAGGATTAAATATGAATCATAAGAGAATCAGAATGAATTGTCAAATAGTTATAAATAGATTGATTTGACGATTCAAAACGCAGAACAAAGCTGATTGTATGCTTTACACGTGCATGAGTAAAAGGAGACTCAGATCAGGGAAGGAAAGAAGGGAAAAAAATATAATAGTAGAGATTCTTCCTTTTCTGGGTAGGAAAATGAAAGTTAAGTTTTGACAATTATGATTGAATCCTACAAGATTTAAAAGAACATCCATAAGAAATTTATTGTCATTTAATATAATAATTTTTTTAAAATATTCTAAGCAATTCAATTAGATTTGATTTTGGTTCGTGATTGAAAAAATAGGAATTGGATTCTCAATTTGACAACAAATTTCCTCATGAACAAAAAGAAAATATATATATATATATATATATTTCAATCAACTGTGAATTATTCTAAAACTCAATATGCCTATTTATTCTATTTCTACATCCTGATTAATTAGGATGATCATCACTAATTTGATTTCGTTTCCATTTTGAATATGTTCAACACTTCTGGCGGGATATAGATGTTTCATTAAAAAAAAAATCTATTTTGAATGCAGAACCAATTAGACAAAAAATCCAGTAACAAAACATACTACATTAATTTCACAACATAATAAAAATCATCATCACAACCATAATGTGTAAGTTTCATATTGTTAATTATTTATGACACAAGAGTAAGAAATTAGCAATGTGCAGATCACTATGATTGGCATCGGAGGGTTGTAAGAGGGGAGAAGAGAAAAAAAAAACAGAACCAATTATGACTGTAAATTAGATTTTTGTTTTCTGAACACAACAAACAGCAAAATGATTATCAAAGGTTAAACGGAGATTCACATACCGTAAAATATGCTGGAATTTTAGGTATCACAATCTTGAATTGCTCGGGAGGTTGGCCCTATCATAAAAATGGACATAAACAATATAATTGGTATACAGAAATCTTACGTGCATTTTGAGCTGTTACACCAATTACAAGAAAGAATAGTAATAAATAAATCTCTAAGATATAACAGCATAGTATTTAAAAAAAAAAAAAAAAGAGGATATCAACTATCAAGATATCACTAGATTGACAAATAACATCTTTTGCATGAATTATAATCAAGCAATGAATTATTGACAAGTAACAACCGAAATTCGACATGCTTGTAAACAAAAATCTCTATCAGATCCTCAAATGTAATGTTAAAAAAGAGGGAGCGTGTTTTTTTTTTTTCTGTACAAAATAAATAAGTTTTTTAAATCACGTTGAATCCATTCACCAAAAGAGAGGGTATACATACGGCTGACTAAGCAATCCATTGAGTGAGAAAGAAAATTCAGAAACAAGTAAATGTTACATAAAATAAGTTCAACAAAGCAATGGAAATGGCACCAAAAGAAATGTCATGAACCCACCTTTTCCTTTTGATAACTGCCAATGAGAAGAAGATTGTCATCCACACTGATGCTTGTGATAACAATCTGAGACATCCAAAATTATAAATTTTATCATGAAATCAGAACCATGAGTTTTACACTCATCTTACATTATAAAACTCATCCTAACTTACAAATTTTAGCATGAGGTGACAACAATGAGTTTCTAGTAACATATTTAGAGAGAGAAGTTTTCTACTGAATGTCTATTTTATAACCAAGAAAAATATCCTCCATGAGTTTTCTTGTTGTCCTGATGAGAAAGATAGTGTCTGAACAAATGATCCCTAATGAGGTAAAAATCCAGTAATCGACAACCACACTTGTTGTGCCACATATAGGCAAAACACCATCAGTGCAATGTTTATGAACTAATCAATAATGTTAAAATATAAATCCAACAAAGATGGAATACAATAGAAGCTAGGTTTGGAAAGAAGAAAATGAAGATAAAAACGTATGGTTATACCTTGGAAGGCCCAGCAGCATGAAGAATGTTACAAGCTTCACATCCATCTTTTTCAGTCACAATCCTGCATTAAGGATTAAAATGGAGAAGAGTGAACGCAATAAAGAAGAAAGATGAAATAAGAACAAAGAGCTAATTGTTTTTTGAACATTAAAAAAAAGGCTTAGATAAAATAAAGCGAATGCAACCATTTATCATCCAGACACCACCTTTTATTATATATATAAACCAACACGTTCATAACCATCCAATGTCAGTTTAATATGATGAATTTTTCATACTATTTTATTCCCATAATCACATATAAAGTTTTTTAATTTGTAATCATATGAAAAACACCAAAACCCTTACACTCGCATGTTATAGATAAATGCTAATTAACAATACAATAAACCATGCCATTTAAATAGGCTCATAGATTACACAATGGAAAGTCAGAACTATAAAACCTCACGTTGCCAACTAAACTGTTTACAGCCTTATGAAAAATACAAAAACCCGGAAAATTCTACTGTTTCAAACAGAGAGACAGCCAAGCTGGCTTCTCTTTTCTACTCTCTTTATTTTATTCCATATTCCACATCTCTATTGAATTGCTTCTTGTGATTTTCCAACCAAAAGATCAAAAATTTTGTATGATTCCATCAATTTCCAATGACATAAAGATCAAACTACCACCATTAGCTGGGAAAATCTAGAGTTTATGAAAGTGCAGTATTTGAAGGAAAAAAACAATGAATTGGCAAGTTGTACAATTAGCCTGGCCTTGAATTGTCAATAAAATTATGAAAATAACAGACAATTAAACTCTGCTCCCAAATTCTTGTTACTGACACAGAATATCATATGATTCCTCTTCAAAATCATGATGAGCCAGCTGATCCAATATGATATTTACGACTAGTTTCTTGGTTAATCTCACTGATTTTATAGTAGCTATTATTTGGTTCTACAAAATGGTTCAATGCACTACAATAACATGGAAGGAAAAGAGAAAAGATCCAGATTTTGTTCGCCTACTATGTCACATAATAAGCTACTAATTAAAAAAACATATAAATGATAAAATTGAAGATCATATACAATATAAAATTAACAATGAATTTGCTTATCAGAAAATACCTGGTACCGGTCAACAATTCTGCTTCAAACTGGTTGGGGGTCAACATTGAAGCCACTGGAACAACCTATTTCAATAGTCAATAAGTCATTAATTCAAACATTGACATTTTATGACTATGGTATTGCATACAGACAATCAATATCAAGCAACGAAAATTGTATGATCAAGATGTTGCATCCAAAACAATCAATCAAATTCAAAGGCCAAATGCGCAATTTTTTTTCTATCTTCAATGTTTTGAAGTTAAACATCACTATTACTACAATAAGATTTTCCAAAATGTTAAAGCTGCAATTTGGATTCTAAAATCTAGATCAAGGGATAAAGCTTGATATTCTGAATCTAATAATTGGAAAACTTACCTTCTCGCGATATACTGCTACAAGCTCTGTTGGAACATAGAGCTTTCCTTCATCACCCATCACTGGATCACAAACTAGACAAGAGAAGCCCAATGTGTATAAAAATACAATTTTTTTTACTCTAATTGAATAGACAGCATAAAGAGGCACATCTGTTTGAAGCAACAACATCCTTTTTTCTACTTTATAGAAAATCTAATGTCAAAAACATTCTGCAGCAATCTTATTCAAAGACAACCAAAAAATATAGCTTATATGAAAAATAAGAATGTCATTCTTATTCATCTCAAAAAAAAAAAAAAAAAAAAAAAGAGAGAAAAGAGAATGTCATTCTTATGGTATAAACAGTACTATAGAGACTAGCTTTCAACTCCTCAAAGCCAACTGGAGAACTGATCTCCTGAAAACTTTACAATGTGAAGAATGCTTATCAGGCACAGCTCTGAAAAATTTAAATTATGAGGTTTGAATTTAATAAAGATACATCAGCTTAACTGCTTAAATACAGCATTCTTCTATAGACATAAAAATAGGATATGTATGTGGAAATGATAGCTTCTAACTGATTCATTAAAATTTACTAGAGACAACAAGAAATTAGAAAGACAACAAAAAAATTAAGAAAATTTCTGTTCTCTCATAAGTTCATAAAAAAAAAAAAAAAACTCAATAATCATTTTTATCCAGTTCATCATGTGTTCCTTAAAGCACTATTCTGTTCAAGATATTTACATAATATACATTCTTCAAATATTAGGACACCATCTAATATCAAATACTACAATGAACAGAATCATCAACAGGAAGAATTTTTTTAAAAAACATTATGTGTCTACAACATAACTAGCAACGTCTATCAAATCAATTCTCAATTTTAGTCATCACAATCATACAATTTGCATGCTTATACTTCCATTTTTTTTTTTTTTTTGCGCTCATAAACTGGTAATACAAAAAGGCTAGAAGAAAATTATTGAAAATAAAGGGAGCTAATGTTCCATGAACTGATTCAATAAAAAAAAAAAAAAAACTTCAAAACAGAAAAAAAAATGCAGTCTCAATTGCATTCAGCCAGGAAAAAAGGGTGCAAATACACTCATCCCCTAGGTTCAAGATAGAAACAAAACAAATTTTGTAAAGACTCAAGAGAAAACTCAATTCACTTACCATATGTCAGTTTTGGATTTATGGAGCGAAGCTTATCTACAGCTTCCAATATAGTGTTCAAAAACGAAACTGAACCAATATAACCTGGAAAACATAATAAATAAGCCATAAAGCAACATCAACAGGAAATTCACAAAGAACAGAACTGGAATATATTCACTGCCAAGATAAACCATATTGCTAGAAAGCAAATGCAAAATATTCATCAAGCTTCCTACTGGATTAAAAGTATAGCAATAGATGTAATATACCTGTTAACAAATGAGTATAGTACAGCAAATCATTAGCTTCAAGGCCTTCTATTAGATCCCATAGTTGTTGGCCATTTAAAACTTGGCCTTTAAAGGAAGGATATCCTGCCCAATAACAGCGTTATCAATCATAAACTGTCCTATATTTTGACAAAAATCATGCCTGAACCTATACAGGTTGACAGATGACATCGCACCGTATATCAGGCCTCAGAGTTCTGAGACTGAGTGAAGTAGTATAAGCTGCTTGCCTGTATGATTTGAGAATTGTACAGAATTGATTGGATCCACATCATAGCCCAGAAGTTGAAGCGGAAAGACGGCTGATTTATTTCCAACATATCCCTGAAAGAGAAATGAATGATAAATCTATACTCATAGCAATGGAGCTAATTGAGACAGCATGACTCTATAAAAAACTGAATGGACAACCAGTGACACCATCATTCCCTTTTAGGAAGGATAACATACTTGAAAACAGAAATGCTCAATTGGTGTTTACTTTTACAGAGTCCATATCCAGATCAGAAAGCACAGGTCTTTTTCATTAACCAAACTACATAGGAAATACAAAAGCTTCATTTTTTTCTGGCATACATTCTATTCAGTTTATAATGTTATAAAGACGTCTTTCACTTTTGCAGCATGATAACTATAAGAGCTGAAAAAGAATCTAGCACAAAGAAATTATAGATATATCTCATCCATACCTAGTCTAGCAATCAAGTCAACTTTGAAAGTATTTACTCAATTTTGTTGCTTTTATAATCATCCAATGATTATTTCGAAGGAATCAACAGAAGTCTATGAAACAAGGGCAACAAATCAAAGAGGTATTGCTTCTTTGCTTTTCAATTTTCCCACCTCATTTTACTGTGATGTTGCAATTTAGATTAAAAAAATTGATGTAATGTTAAAAAAATGGTCCTTAATTTCCTCAATCAACCACACACCTCATAATTTGATCATTATATGCAATTTATTTAAATAAACCATAGGAAACATACAATGCTCAATCGACAATAACTTTGATTTCATATGAATCTATAGTAACTTCCAAATAAAACTAATTTAACTAAAAATCATGGTTAATAATGTCACATAAAAATTCAACTTTCAATTAATTTTTCTCTAGAGACAAACAGAAAAAACAAAAGAAAAAAAAAAAGCTTGAACTAGATAATAAATATCAAATACCTGAACCGTGTGTGATTGAATACTGAGAACTCGACCAGTCTCCGAAGGAAGAGCCAGAGATAAGATTGGAGGCGCCATCACTGACTTTCTCGAGCTCATAGACCTTCAAATCCAATTCCAAAAGATCAGCAAAAACATGAAAACTTCAAATTTATCAAAGGAGAAAAAAAAAAAGTCAACTGCATAAAACAGAATCACCTGCAAATGTGAGTTCCTAAGGCAGCTCGCAACTGAAGGCGGCTAATAAACATAAAATAAGCCTAAGAAAGAAGAAGAAAAACAGAAGATGTTGAGCTAATAATCTATGGCGATTTGAAACACAACATTGACCTTACTGAAATTACGAATATACTGCTGATGATTATTGGAATAAGCAATTAGAGAATCTACTAATTCAAAAAAAAAGTAAGGATAATTTCGGAAATTGAATGCATGAGTGGAGCCACGCAATCTACATAGGTAATTTATGTTTTACGGTGGCGTTGTATGAAAGCCTCAAATTGGTAAAAGGAAAACGTATCAGATAAATGCAAATTATAATGATGATTAATTTTAGGAAAACATAGAATTTTGTACATATATATTTTCATTTAATTTATAATTTTGTTTTTGGGAAGAAAAATTTTTGTTGTCGTATTTTAAAAAGATATTTACTATTTTGTTATTTTTTTAGAAACCATCATGGAAATTAATGAATTATATTTCATCTAAATTATTTTTTTTATTTTAATTATAAATATAATATTAATTTTGATTAAAACAACGCTAATGTAATAAAAAAATAAAAAATAATTTAGTTAATCGAATAATATTTTAGTATTTCAAGCAAATATATGTTATTTTAAAAAAATATATATTATTTTAATTCAAACTAATGTAATATTTGTAATCAAAGTAAAAAAAAAGTTATTAATATCCGTCATTATTTTCAACGAGAAATGACAAAATAATATAACTTTTTTAAAGTAGGCGATGGTTTTAGTAATTTAATTAATAGTTGGTGGTAATGCTTATTATTTTGCTATATAATTTGGATTTTTGATGGGTTTGTTTGTTTATGTGATTTATTAGATGACAGATATTGGTTTGACATGATTTATTGAATTTTTTTTAGTAAAATGAACTAATTCAATGATGAAAAAGCTGCTGCATTCTTTTTGGAAATCATTTTTAAAAATTTTGATTGATTTGAAGAGTAGGTAATCTTATAATATTATTTTACTAATTTGATTTAATATTTTCCTGATTTAGTTTGAAACAATCCTCTCTTTTCTTCTATAAAAGAGAGGAAATGATATAGAGATGAATGTTAGCGTAGGAGGAGGGAAGTTGGAGATAATATTCTTTTCTTTAGTTTTTAATTTTGAAAATGACCATACGGATTACGTTCATTTTATTTTAGTTTAAGGTTTAATTAAATGTTTAGTTCTACTAAAATGTTATTAGAATTGTTCTTCATTTTACTTATTTAATTCTTCAATATTTATTTATGTCTTGAAATGATTGGTTGGGGTAGAAGTTGTTATTCTATTTGATTAGATAATTTGGCTAGTTGTTAAGTTAGAATGATAGAATGCTAATTAGTTTAATCAAATCTGTAATGATTTTATTGAATTAATATTTGTAGCAATTTATATAATTTGATTAGAACCAAATTTTTAAGTTATATTTAGAGAATAAACAATTTACTCGAACAAACTATGCATATTATGTATTAGATAGAATTGAGTCTTTTTCATTTTTAATGCTACTAATAAATTTTAATTTTAACAATAACTAATTCATTTATTGTGTTAATAAGTTAATTTTTTATTTCAATCATCAACACCATAAAACAAGTACAAGGATGACATTCGGCTAAAAATATTTTTCCAATTGATTTTTCTTTTTTATTTTAATTTATTGCATTTGCTAATCCAATATTTTTCAAATCCAAACCCCATTTATTTTTATTAAGATTTCTAGTTTTTAAAATTAATATTTTTAATCTCTAATATCTGTAGATTGGACTTTACCCACCGTTTTTTCAAATTTTTTAAATTGGACTATAAGATAATTCATTTCGGTGGATTTGATGCCTATTAATAAGAAATAAAAAAGTCTTCAAAAATTATAAAGATAAGAATGTAGATTAAGAGCAAATATAACGACCAATGTTGTAATTTTTCCTTAATTTATAGAAACTACTGTTATATCCGATGTTCTCATTTTATAAACTATTTTATTCATTTATTTTTTTAAATTAACTGTTTATTCTTATATTTTACAAAAATTATACATTTTATATTTTCTTGATAGAAAAAGTGATAGAAATTAAAAATTCATATTTGATTTGAATAATTTTTTTCATTGATTATAAATATGATATTAATTTTAACTAATACAATATATATTTACTGAAAATACTAAAATACCATTCGATCAACTGATTAATTTTTTTAGTTTTTCCAGCATATTTGTGTTGTTTCAATTAAAATTAATATCATATTTATAATTGGAGGAACAAATGATTCGGTTGAGACATGATTAGTTAATTTTTATTTATTTTAGATAAGAAATGACAAAATAATATAATTTTTATAAAATACGTAATTTGATAAAGCACGAGGAGAAAATAGTCAATTAAATAAAAATATAGAATCGTAATTTTCCCTTGATTTATAGTACTGCCTTTTCATCTGAGGGAAATTACAATCTACTCCCTGTTTTTGATTAATATTGCAATTACATGCTTATATTTAAATAATTATTAGTATTAACTCCATAAGGTTTGGAGTCGTCCATTTATAAGCCTTTCCATCCTTTTTTTCAATCGATTTTTTTAACAATCTTTTAGTTTCTAATTAAATCGGTTAAATTTGAATTACAAATAGGGTTTTCTGAATAAGAAATCAAATTAATATATTGATTAGTTGAAATTAAATAATAAAAATTACTTAGTTCAATTTTAAAAGTCTCATTTACACCTTTTACTAATTATGAAAAAGTATTTAATATGTTAAAATTATAAAGTTTAGTAAATAAAAAAATACTTTATTTTTAATTTAAATTTTTATTATTCATTACTATGTATTAATCAGTCTATGAACTATTGTTCATCATACTTACTATAACAATTATTATTGTTGTTGAGATGATTTGATGCGCAGTCAAAAACAACTCACATTATATAGCTTATAAATATTATCTGGTCTATAGTTGTTGAAGTGTCAAGTTATTTGGTGCACAGTCAAAGATGCCTCATATTATATAGCTCATAAATGTTATATAGTCTAGTAGTGACAATTTTTTTTTATAAAAAAATACTTTTTCTATAAGTTAGTATATAAAAGGAAAAATATTTACTATTTTTATTAAAATCTAGAAGTGAGTTATGTATTTTGAGAAAAAAAAAATTAGTGAAATTTTTTTAGGAGAAGGGAGTATATATGTGTTCGTTTATGGGTGAATATAAATGAAGGAAGAGGGAGTGTGATCTACCCACATCAAGTAGATAACAGAGTGATAAATGGGATGAAATAGCCTATTTTACCAATTGAAAGGATGGAAGGAGATCGGTGCATTGCACCGCCATCGTTTCACGGGTTTTTTGATTAAATTTTTCAGAGCTCCGACGAATTTTTAGCAACTATTCGGAGCTTGGTGTGCTGATTCGGTATGAAACTGCCTTTCAAATTGCACAAACATCTTATTTCAAATGGCACCCCTTCATTTCTATAAATTCATAAATCGGTAGGTTTAATTTTTTTTATATTAATTTTTGTGTGAAAATTTTCTGTAGAAATTCTGCATCTTGCTTTCACTTTTGAAATAAAATTCATACTTTTTTTTTTTGATTAAAATCTTTACTATTTTCTACTCCTATAGTTATTAAAATATGTATGGTTTTATACTCATTTTAGGGATTAAAATTTTAGTGATATTTTGTATTCAAATTTTTATAGTAATAAGATAATGCTTTATTGTCCAAAAATGGAATCTGAAATGGGTAGAGTTGTTTTGAATGAAGTTGCACTAGCACCAGCAGAAAGACCTAACAAGTTGTCTAGTGTTGATGAGTTTTGTGTTGTTCTTTCGGATAGTAAATCCCAGAGAATAGTGGATTGATTCAAGACCCATCCAAAGGGATTTTCATCCGAACTTAAGGAGAAGTTATATATGGGGAAATTCCTCAACTACTAAAGTGGAAGGAATTGGGAGGATTTGCTTGAAGATGATATTGGACAATCCAACAATTTACTCTATGTGCTTGAAATTCGTAAAAATTTAGTCCATGCATCACTTCTGGTCAAGAACAAATTTAAAATTGTATTTAATTTTAGATAATTATTTTCAAATTCCTAAGATTTTCTTCAAATTTGAGATTGAGTCTTTCTATTTTAGAAAACCTATTAGTAGGTCATTCTGTTTTCATTTTATTTACTCTTGGGTCATCTCGTCTAATTTTCATACATTTCACCGTTAAATACAGTTAAAAAGACTAAAATACCCTTTGTATTATATTTATCTCAGGTCCTTAAATTTTACATTAATATAATATCAGGTCTTTTTTAATTTTTTATGTGTATATTTAATTTTAAATAATAATAATAATAATATTAATATTAATATTAATATTAATATTAATATTAATATTATATTTTCCCTTCATCTTCTACTTCCCCTTTTCATCATTGACCTCCCATTTTCATCCCCTTCATCTTTTTTTTCATCACTTTGAAGAACGCTCAGAACCCTAATCGCATGCCTACTATTCAGCAGCCATACACAATTGCTGCCAAGACATGAGGATGTCGTTGCATGATGAAATCGCCTGTGATCGTGCAACCATTTGCGCTGCCGGCTCTCTCCTTTCCCTCACCTTCACGAAGTCAAGTGGCCTGGTACTGCTAAAAATCATGAAGCACAAGATAAATTATTCTTTGGTTCGAACTGTTTCAAAACCCAGAAATCCAAGCAAGGATTTCTAATGCCAACTATTCCGAATGGCCAGAGAAGACAAACAATCGTGAAGGATCGAATCTTCTCGATCGTTTTTAAAATTTTTGTTACATTTTAAAAATATAAATTAAAACTTCTAACTTTTACATTTGACTAACGACAATTCTGCATAGAATGACCTGAGAGTATAACAGTTCAAATATAAGAGATCTACTAATAGGTTCCAAAATAGAAGAACCTAATTGTATATTTAAAGAAATCTAAAGAACCTAAAAATAATTATCCATTTATTTCTAATACAGTTGTAATCAATTTCTAATACAGTTGTAACCAATAAAAATCAATGTAATTATTATAATTAATCATGATAAAGATGATTTTTTTATTTTCTTATTTGTGGATACGAATTTAAAATTGAAAATTATTATGGAAAGGGTTGCCATGACTTTCCTTTTTTTGAATTTTGTCTAAACTAATTGAATTATAATCTTCAAACAATTTTCTAAAGTGTTTTGAAGTTGCCTTAGTTAGGTTAATGTCCATAAGTGAAAAGGAAATCAAGTCTTGCAAGAAAAGTTAAAGAATTGAACAAACCTTGAGGTAGCTTTCGCATTCTATGCATGTCTAGCTCCCGACCTCTGTAAGAAATTATCTAGTGTCACCTAAACATATGCCTTGCTTGCAACATATAAGGAGTCTTGCTCATGACCATTGGCTAGTAACCGACTATTTAGTTCAAGCTGATTTTGGTTTTTAGCGTTATTTTTAGTCTGGGTTCAAGCTTTCTAGGTTTAAGAAAATTGTCGTCTAGTGCAAAATGCAATTGGAGTTAGGTTGACATGTGGAAATGAGAAATTGCAATTTCAATGTGATATTGAATTTGAGACGTAGGTAATAAATTTTGATATTGACAGTATTTTTATGGCATGCATATTTGAAACATATAAATTTAGTTGGATTCGAAGAAGAGTTGGTGCGAAACTGTGAAAGCAAGAAGTTCATAGTAAGGTGGTTAATTAGCTTCTCTAGTGATTGGGTGAGAAAATAGGGAGTTTTTTTCTTAAAAAGACATTGTTGATTTAGTGCAAATGAAAAAAAAGCCCTAAAATTAAATTAGTGGGCAACTGTATATCACATATTTCAAATAGTGGTCATTTTATGAAAAATGCAAGAAACTTATCAGTGTTTATTAGAATTACCAGCTAATTTAATTTTTAATTTTCCACACTTACATTCGTTCACAATTATACCTATGCTGCAGATCTTATTATTTTGAGTCAATAATCAAAAGTGTCAAAAATTCTACTCCAATAAAAAATTAAATAAAAATTCAGCTATAAAATATCATTTTTAACTCTATCATTATTTGTATTTTACAATTTCAATGACCACTTACTGTTTAATTCATCCTAACTATCTTATTATTACCAAGGACATTTTAAACTTTTTTCTGTTGTTACCCACTCAAAATCAAAATTTTATATTTTTTGGAATTTTTTTTTATATAAGCTGAACATCGGAAATGATAAATAAAAAGATGGAATAAGTATTTGTCATCCAAAGTCATCTCTTCTTTTTTTTTTTTTTCTATTAAAAATGGTCATTCTTACCTTCTTTTTTTTTTTATTTTAATTAGTTAATAGTGTGACAGGACAAAAAATTGACTCCTTTTCTATAAATATCTCTAACATATGTTTAATAAATAGGAAAATAACACAAAAGTTTAGGAAAATAGCATATTTTTTTTTTCTATCTAGAAAATATGAGAGCATATACATATTTTAGAGAAAATACATATGTTTTCTAGATAGTAAAAATAAGCTATTTTTCTTAAATATCAAATATGAGAAAATAAATTTTCTAAAAATATTTATATTTTCTCATATTTTGTAGATAGCAAAAATGTGTTATTTTCCTAAATACTAAATAGCTATTTTTTTTAATAACAAACATATGTAATATTTTGTTAAAATATAACTTTTTATGTGCTTCCTTTAATTCCTTGGAAAAATTCATATATAACTCTCTTTTTATGAATTTAGACACATTTAGTCCCTTTAAATTTTTTGGCTCAAAAATAGTTTATTTTAAAATTTTTTGACCAAAAATAGCTCATTATTTGTAAAAATTTTATGAACATAATATGAATATGCTATGTACAATTTATAAAAATTTTATAAACAGAATTTGAATATGCCATGAACAGAATTTGAATATGCCATGAACAGAATTTGAATATGCCATGAACAGATCATGAATAATTTTTAAACAGTTTATGAATATTTTATAAATAAGTTATGAATAGCCAATATTTTTTTTTAAAAAATTAATTTGTAAAGGTTATTTTTGAATTTTGAAATTTTAAAAAAATCATTTATATCTTTGCCCTAATTCCTCTCTCTACGGGCTTTCTCATGCCCAGCTCTCAAACCCACGCTTACGTTTAGGTTAGGCTACATATCACGTCACTTACCAACTCTTAGTTTAAGGTAGGTATGTATACATAATACAGATATCAAAATTTAGTTTTATTTTGTAAATAGAACCTTTTATTTAAAAATATGTTTAAAAAAAGCCACTTTAAATTCATTATAATAGTTTGAGTACCACATGTTACAAAAGTCCATAAACAAAATTCTTTCTTTCCTTGGAGTTATTCAACTTCTCAGTCTTGCTATTTTTTTCATTGGTGTTTATGATTCTCCGGCATGATATGCTAATAGATATTAAAATATTATATATATAGAGCTCGTTAAGAAGTGCTTTCTGTTAGTTTGTAGTTAGTTGATTTAGTTTGTATTTAACTTTTATCCCACATTTGAAAAAAAGAGTGAGGTGAAATCTTAAAGTGCTTATAAATAGTTGTCTATATTGGGCTTTAGAAAATACATTAAGTTATTTGTTTTAACTTTTTTTTCTCTCCCTTCATATTTGAAAATTCCTACGTCTCTTGTGAGAATAGTGAAATTTTCATCCGGTGGTGGTACTCCGAGAAAGTTATTAAGAATAAAATTTGATTATCTTATTAAGGAAATAAATAAAAATAGAAAGCTTATATTCTAGTATAATTACTGTAATCAATTTGTAATCATGACCATATTTGTTTCCTTATTAATAGCATTGTCAATGTATATAAACACATGTAAATTATAGAAATAAACACACAGAAATTCTTTCATATTAATGTATATAAACATATAAATAAACACATAGAAATTCTTTCATATTCTTTCTTTTTCTAGATGATATCAGAGCTTGATTCATAACAATTTTTATTCTTTCTCATAGCCATGAACGAGACAGAAACATTAGGTGTTAAAAGCAGTGGTAAAACACATGTTGCAGACCCTATACATCCATATTATGTTCATCACTCTGATAAGCTTGGTGTTGACGCTTAATTTTTGCCCCAAAAAGTACCAATGATGACAAAAATGCCAACAGCTCGATAAAATATCCAGAAGTTCCGTAAACAGCTCTCGTTCGCTCATTCTTCCAGAATATTTTAAAATTTTCCTCTTCTTTAAAGCATTTCAATGTTTTTAATCAAGAAATTCCCTTTTCTCAAAAAAAAAAAATATAATAATTGTTTGAATCTTCGTTTTTAATTTTTAGTTGTTAAGAAAAAATATTAAGATAAGAAAATAATTTCAAAGTCTCTTTTTAATGAATTTTCAATTTTTAAGGTTTGGTTTTGTTTCAATTTTATTCAAATATGATTTGAATAAATTTTAATAAAAATGAAGTGATTTTGAGAAAATTGGAGTGAAAAGGGTGAAATTGAAGAAAATTAGAAGTTTAGGGGTGAATTGATAAATAAAGAAAGAAGAAAGGGTGTAATTGAACTAAACTGAAAGTTTTGGGGATAAATATATAAATATGAAGAAAAGGAGGGGTGAACCTGTAAAAAGGATTAAGAGGCAGATCGAACCAGAATTGGTTCGATCTGAGATTAGGGTCGATTCAAGGCGATTTTTGGTTCAATTGCAGAATTGGGTTCGATTTGAAATTGGGTTTAGGTTCAATTGCATTTAAATAAAAT
>CANUEY010274182.1:0-22741 GCA_948099555.1 Croton setiger
TGAAAATAAGAACGAGTGAAGGGAGTGGAGTTGAGTGAAGGAAGTACAGGCGTGAGAGAGAGAGAGTGAGGAACAGAAAATGAGCAACCAAAAATGGAAGTGTGCACTAACAGAAACGAGAAACAGAAAAAGGTTGGAATGGGAGGAGCGTCTGGAGCACTGGGATTGGTGGACGAATCAGAAGCGAGAAGCCGTTGGTGGAGTTGGTTATATAAGGAGCAGAAGCTCGTTTGAGAAGGGGGGATTCGAAAAGAGGAGGTCCAGAGAATTCATTCTGCTGGAAATCCGATAGTGAGATTTTTCTTTTTCTGTTTTGGAAGTTTCTATTTTCAGAATCATTCTGTAAAGCTTTTCGATTCCCATTCAAAATCCAATTTGAATTTGGGAATTGAGATAGCTAGAATTTTTGTTGTTCTATAAAAGAAATTGCTTCTGGATTAAACTCTGAGTTGTAATTTGGATTCTGGACGATTACTGATTTTTCTGTAAACTGCTTGGCAACGATCTGAGGTACTGTAATCTATCATTTTCTCTGTTTAATTTCAATTTAGTTCAATATGGATGGTGATTGTTGGGAACCAGACTAGCAATGGTTGTTTTTTTTTTTGTGATTCTTGTCGTTCTAAATGATTATATCTGTATCATCCTGCTTTCTCCAATCTTCTCTTTTCTGTTGCCTTTGCTTGCTTTCGGTTTTCTATTAATCATTACGAATTTCTGCTTACTGGAGAACATGCTATTGATGTGGATGAGTAATTTATTCTAGGTTAGTATTGTTATTATTTTTGTTTTAATTTGCTCCTCTCTCTATGATGGTATTATGCCAGTAACACATTCTGTGAACATGGGTATTTGATTGTCATTTGTTTGATCTGTTCTGATTTTGCATTGGTTACTAATCTGGATGTCTTTGTATTGACAATCTGTTTGTTATACATTCTAAATCAGGATGCGATATTGATTTGTTAGAATTTGATGCTTTGGTTTATATGTTGATTCTGGGGATTGATCAAATTAATGAGCTGAAATTGGAATTCTGGATGAGTTTATGTCTTCAGTTATATTGATCCTCAGCATATTCAGTTTGTAGATCTTAGTTGATCAAACCTATATTGCTGTGATGTTATTGTTATGACTTTTTGAGAAATTGCATGAATTAGAATGCACATCATCTCATTAGATTAAAAGCTGGGATTTAGATCTGAAATCATATTTTATTAAATGTTTCCATAAACACAATTCATGTGATGAACCCTGGATGATGAATGAAATACTGTTCATATCTAAGTATCAAGGGATGTTTTGCATGTTTCTCTCTTAAGATCAGTAAAAGTGTGTCATTGTAGAATGAACTCAAATTTGCATCATCAAACTCTTTCTGAATCTTGAAATCTGAATATGAAATGCATCATTAAACCTGGTTTGCTTATTTATGAAGACTACACTTTCTGTTTGGTTTATTGATCAATTGTATGCTTCTGTTCCACTTCCTTTTAAAATCATTGTCTACAGTTTCATAAGTTATTGTTGTCTAGTTTGTATGCACTGTTCTAGAAATTATCCAGCCAGTTTTCAAGATGTAGTGACTATGTTTAATTGCTTCTTTGTTTAGAGTTTGATTTCATCTCTTTAGTTTGTCTTATTATTCTTATTCATATCTTTGAAAATCAATACTGCAGCAATAAGGCATATGTGAGTTCTCTTGTTTGATGTTGGTTTATGTTATAGGCAGTAACATAATAAGGAGTTTTTACTGGGTAATATGATTTGTTTTATGGGCTGTCAAGAATTGCATATAGGTTGTTCAGAATTTGCACTTAATGTTCATATCTTTGAACCTACAGATTTTAAAGCATTCATTTAGAGCCTGTATTAGAATGTTGGATATAACATGACTGTGTGAGATAAAAGAGGCATGATATGGGCAGTAAAATAGCCAGGAGGGCAATTTGGTAATATTGTCAAAGTTGGTATGATGAAGTGAAAATTAAGATTTGTTTTGAATGCTTTCTTTTCTGATTGAAGTTAATTCCTGATTGATTTAGTGATTGTTGCATAAAATGATATGAATAAATGTTGTGATGTGTGGGAGGGGCATTTTTGTAAATATTTGAAAGTTTGGGGACTAAATGGTAATTTTGCAAAAATGTTCGCTTTGATGTTATTCTGTTTGATTTGAATGTTTGTTTACCTAATTTAGATTATTTTTGAAATTGAATGAATGTTTATTTCAATTTTGGACTTAATTGCAAATTTTTCATTTTTCAAGGACTAAATTGTAAATTTTTATTTTAAGTTTAATTTTTGTAATTTTGGGTTGGGATTTAATTTTTGGGTTAATTAAAGGGTAGAATTGTAATTAATAGGAAATGGCTTGTAATTAGTTTATTTAGGTTTTTATTTTCCGCAATTTTATTTTCTGCACATTTATCACTTTAATTATTTGTATTTGCGCGAACATTAAAATTCACCGATTAGGAACATCGCTTTAGAAATTTTAAAATAAATCACCGACTTGACTTAAATTTAAAAATCGATTTTGGTTAGCGAGGCCGGTTTTCGAACCGGGCGTTAGTCGAAATTTAATTTCGGCTAACGTACCCAACCCACTTACCCGAATCTGGTTCAAACCAAAAGCCTTATCCACAAATATTTTAAAACGGAGTCAATTTTTTTAAATTAATTTGATTTTCAAAAATCGGTTCCCGAAGGGTGGCGACTCTAAATTTTTAAGACCGACTAGTTCGGCAAAACATCCAAAATGTTTTATCACTGCTTTTTCAAAATTCATAAATGTTTTTCAGTTTAATTTAAATCGGAAAGATCGTCCGCCCGAATCGGGCCGTCATCAACTATACTTTTAAGCACAAATAATGCAAAATTAACAAAAATATAACAACAAAAACAAGTTGGATTTGCATCCTATCAAATTTCCCCACACTTATCTCATGCTTGTCCTCAAGCATGACTTAGAACTCGAAATCTAATCCATATAAGAGACCACAACTTCACAACAAAACTCAATTCAACATATGCAAAAACCGCAAACAAGGCAATATCGCAATTAGATACCAAACCATCAAAATCATCCCATCATCGTGAACTCAATCGAAAAAGGTTACACTAAGAATTCTTAAAACACTCATGCATGCATACGAAGTTTGAGTCAACAAATGTTTTATCGAACAATAATCAAAGCATATAAAAAATACATTTTCATAGCTTCAAGAAAATCAATTAATGAACAGCTCTCCTCGCAATTCTCTCTCCATTAATGTAGGACAAGTCTCAACTAGAGATCATTAGGTCTTTAATATGGGTTAGTCTAGAGTGATGGTTACAAAAAAAAAAGGGGCTAGAAAATAACAAAAAAAAAAAAGTTTTTACATTTAACTGCAAAAGAGCGATGCATAATGTAATTACTTTTAGTGTTTAGGTGACGATTAATGTAACTCTCAACAAAGAAACAATAATAAACTAGAATTGCAGTTCTATAAAGAAAATTGCAGCTCTTTTTTTTTATGCTGCTTCTTTTTTTTTTCTTCTCTCTCTTTTTTCTTTTTTTCTCTTTTTTCAAATATTTTTTTCTTTATTCTCTTTTTTTTTTTTCTTTTTCTTCTCTTTTTTTTCTTTTTTTTTGACGGTGAAGAAGAGACATTTGCAAACCCAACAGCAGCCCAGAAATTAAAAAGATTTTTGTGCTAAAGTTTCGCAATTATTATAACTTCATCATTTTTTTAATAGGAAATTAAAATTCACGCGATTAATTACAAATCACACAAGGGTATTTATTCCCAAAAGCTAACTCAAAGATAATAATATTAGCAAAAACACATTTTACGCCAAATCTTAATAACTTACATATGCATGTTCAACAATAATCAAAAAGATAAATTTTTCTTGTTCAATGATGGTAGGCAAAGGACTTTTTGGGTTATATGGTTATATTATGGGTTACGAAAGAATTTGGAAGTACGCATTCAGTATACTTCGTAGGCTAGAAGGGTTAAAAGAAGGTAACGTCAAGGTGGGGAAAACGTAAAAGGGATTAATGAATCGGCCAAAAAACGCCTAAATCATTTCCAAAGTCGAGTCTCACCTAAGATTTCGCCTCAAGGGAACGTAGAAGAAAGTTCTAGTGTTCGGAAGCTATCCTAAATTTTTGCTTCGAAAATTAAAAACACATGTCGAAAGAAACTAAGTTTTGAAAGACCAATTTTAGAATTCAAAGTGTAAACAATTTAAATCGAGACACACAAGTGCAATGACAGTCAATTTCAAGAATGGTTTCCGCTCGCTAAGTCTTATCGTCTTAAGTTCTCACAATGGTCAAACTGAGTTTCAAAGGCAAAGTTCTCCTCTCTAGAATTCCTAAGAGTTCCAAATCATGTTTAAAGACACAAATAAACCCACTTGAGTAATTCCAAAATCATTTCAATACATCAAACATGCAAAAAAAAAATATTACTCAAAAATTAACATGGGATAAATGTCTAAGTATCTCAATTAATTCAGCCTAAAAGTCTCAAGTTTTTATCAAAAATTAAACATATGGCAGCAGCTGCAATACCAGCAGGAATACTTAGAAAAGTTTATCAAATGCCATAACTAAATGTGTAAAAACTTGACAATAAAAAGCTGTGAGGCATAGCAATCGAATAACCAACAGTAAGCTCAAAAATCTCAGCAAAAAGACCAATTTTAAATCCCCTTCCCACACTTATATCACACATTGTCCTCAATGTGGACAAATACAACCAAACAATCAAGGGTAACTTATAAGCAAAAAAATTAAAAAGAGTGAGAGTAGTAGATACTGCCTTGTTTTCGCTCCGAAAATTCTGTAAATAGACTTTCACACTTGCTTACTAGCCTACATTTGCTTAATGAGTTGCTACCTTACTTTCTTTAGCGGCTTGTAGGCGGTGGTTTGAGAGTGGATCTAGTTCAGGCCAGATCATCAGGTTAGGGACGACACTGTTAATGCAATTTTTTTTATTTTTTTATTTTAAAAAAAATTAAAGAAAAATAAAGAAAATTCAAATAAAAAAAACTAAGTAGAAACTAAATCCTGGATTGCCTCCCAATGAGCACTTGATTTTAACGTCTTCGGCTAGACGTATCCGAGTGAACTCGTTAGGTGTACTCTCCCGGTTCCTCGAGCTTCAAATTCTCCGGCTAAGGAACGCTAAGACCTTCATAAAATGGCATCAACCGAAGACCATTGACCTTAAAAATTTTATTAGTCTCTAGGCTTTGAATTTCACTGCACCATGAGCAAAATATTAGTAACAACAAATGGTCAAGTCCACCTGGACCTTAATTTACCAGGAAATAATTTAAGCTTAGAATGGAATAATAAAACTTTTTGACCAATTGTAAAATTCTTCTTGGATATCATGTTGTCATGGAAAGCTTTAGTTTTCTCCTTATAGATTCTAGAGCTTTCGTAAGCCTCATTGCGAATTTCTTCGAGCTCCTTAATGCTGTCTATATTAATATTCCTGCAAAGTACTAAATCAAGCTCATTAGCAACATCTAATTCAAACACTTCTTGTGCTAAAGGATCAATAATATCAATGCAGCAAATACTAGAGACATCACTAGGGTACTTCATAGTCTCATAAACATTAAATTGAACTTTCTCACCGTCAAACTCCATAGATAATGTTCCTTCATAGGCATCAATTTTTGTTCTCGCAGTACGAAGGAAAGGTCTCCCAAGTAACAAATCAAGCGTGGTTGAGGATTTATCATCCTCCATATTAAGTACATAAAAATTAGCTGGAAAAATCAAATTACCTACCTGGACCAAAACATCCTCCAACAATCCCACGGGATACACTATAAACCTGTCTGCCAATTGAATAATAATACGCGTTTCTTTCAAAGGACAACCCTTGAAAGATGAATAAATAGATAAAGGCATGACATTTATAAAAGCTCCCAAATCACACATAGATCTTTTAATCCCTACATTGCCTATTTTACAAGGAATAACAAACATACCTCGATCTTTACACTTTGGTGGAAGTCTCTTCCTTTGAATCATGGCGGAGCAAACTTCACCCATCTCCACCTTTTTAATACTATCTATCTTCCTTTTGTTGGTACAAAGTTCCTTGAGAAACTTTGCATATCAGGGTATTTGCTTAATAGCATCCAACAACGAGATATTTACCTCCACCTTGTGAAAAGTCTCCAAGATGTCTTTCTCTTCACGTTCTTTCATTATTTTGGCCAATCTCTCGGGGAATGGGGGCTGTACAGTAAGTGTTTGGGGCTGCTGAACTTCAATCTGTTCGGGGGGCTCATTTCGGTGAATTTCTACCTCTTTTTCAGCTTCTTCCTCTGAATTACTGCTGCCCCTTTTAGGGGCTGGTGTATTTAGCTCTTTACCGCTCCTCAAAGTGATCGCACTTGCATTTTCCCTTGGGTTTACCACCGTTTGGGAAGGAAGCTTTCCTTGCGTTTCCAATCTACTCAAGGAAGATGCAAGTTGACTGATTTGTTGTTCCATATTCTGCATTCCCTTCCTTGTTTCTTGCTGGAATTCTTATTGAGAAGTGGCAAGTGACCTTACAATATCTTCCAATGGTATTTTCGAGGAAGGAACTTGCTGAGGAGGTGGCCTAGCTTGTTGGTACCCTTGGAAATTTGGTTGCCTATTTCCATAGCCAAAATTTTGCTGCATCCTCCACCCTTCATTAGATGAACTTAGAAACGAATTGTATTGTCTTTGGGGCTGTCCGGGAAATCCACCCATAGCATTCACTTGCTCTTGATCATTCCGCACTTGGTAACACCTGTCCGTTGGGTGATCGAGTGAATTGCATAATTCACATACATTCGTATGAGCTTTAAAACCTGCAACAGAAGTTTTAAACAAAGAAGTTAGCTTATCTAGCCTATCCTCTACAGAAGAAGTATTTACCTGGTAAATTTTCCTTGAAGGCTCCTCAGTACGCCTAAATTGCTGCGAATTGGCAGCCATAATAGTTATAATTTCCCTAGTTTGAGCTGGAGTTTTGTTTACCAAAGCTCCTCTACTTGCTGCATCTACCATCTTTCTTTCCATATCAGTCATTCCTTCATAGAAGTACTGAATCAAAGATTGATCTGACATCCCATGTTGTGGGCAAGCTGCACATAATCTCTTGAACCTCTCCCAATAGTCATAAAGGCTCTCTCCAACTCGTTGGCTAATCCCACATATTTCCTTATGAATTACAGCAGCTCTGGAAGCAGGGAAATATTTTTCTAAGAATGCCCGAGCCATATTAGGCCATGTCATGACAGAACCCGGAGGTAGATTTAGCAACCACTCCTTAGCAGCATCTTTAAGTGAGAACGGGAATGCTCTCAACTTAATCTGTTCTTCAGTTACCCCTTGTGGTCTCATACTAGTTTAAACTCCATGAAATTCCTTCAAGTGATTGTGTGTGGTTTTCAGTCTTCATTCCATCGAAAGTCAGAAGTTGATGAATAAGACCCGATTTAAGCTCGAATGGTACTTCCAACTCTGGATAGGTAATGCACATAGGCTGCTGCTCTATAGGGGTAGCCTGTAGCTCTCGAACAGTGCGGTTTTCTGCCATAACTTCCTCTTGGTGAATTTCCGCTCGAATCTCTTCTTGCTCGAGGCTTTCTTCTTTGATATTAATTGTGAATTCAAATAGACCAGCTGCTGGACTTTCCGGTTCAGTTGCGGAAGTCGATTCTACCCACTTCCACTCCTTCGCTTGTCTCTTTAGTGAACTGGTTGTTTTCTCTATTTCTGGATCAAACACTATTGGTAGATTTTCAGACCTGGTCATTC
Source organism: Croton setiger (assembly GCA_948099555.1). NCBI lineage: Eukaryota > Viridiplantae > Streptophyta > Magnoliopsida > Malpighiales > Euphorbiaceae > Croton > Croton setiger. Next base: position 7,820 of record CANUEY010274182.1, read on the forward strand.
ATAAAGACAATAAACAGTAAAGTTAACTAGTCCCCGGCAACGGCGCCAAAATTTGATGGTTGTCGAATTCACCAAAAATAAAACCTGCTCTTCCTACAAAACAAAACTTGTAAATAGGGTGAGAATGGTCGAACCCTAGGGACTAGCTTGTCGTAAATAATCAGATTTGAAATTAAAAACAAATAGAATAAAGAGGGGAGATTAAAAATCGAAAGGAAATTAATTAATAAAAAGAATTAAAGCAAGCAACAAAAATTAATATTAAACTAAAATAATTGGAAACGAATTCAGTTAAGGCATATCGTGGCGCAAATTTCGATTCAATTGATCATTGATTTCAAGAATGGTACCTTAATTCATATTACAGATAAGTTATAGCCAGGAAGAACGTCGACCCAACCAATTCTAGCGTAGTAATAGGTTGCTAAGATACGATCTTATAACAACCCCTAATTAACTAGTAATCCTAAGTACGACGAAGGATTTAACCGTTAATTGCATTAAAAACTAATAGAACCCTACCCAGATTAACAGAAACTATGAGCATCCATTTAAATTTGATTATATTCTTCCTTAACATAACCCAAAAGGTTCTACCCAATCAGATTATATTAATTACTACTCTATCGATCTAACCAAACAATTACGGGTTTGATTCAATCGAATAGCTATGGAAATTGCTATCAAACAAACAACGGCCCTGTCAATTCATTCAATAGAATTTCGCTAAGAGATATATTTTCCCAATAAATCACAAAAAGAATATAAATGCAATATAGATTAAGAAATTCAATTAAGTTCAACAATCTCACAATCGAAATCAAACTTCTACCTTGGTTTTAGCCTTAACTGAACAAAAAGAATTAGCCACGCATGGCTACAACAGAAAACATGATGAAGAAGATGAAAGAAATTGCGAAAATCAACTCCCACAATAAAAATCCCGTAACCCTATTGATGATAGCAAGAAATGTCTATAGAAAGTCTTAAAACTGACTTAAATACATCCCAAAAGGTAGAGTCAACTAATATAATAACAGGACCCACTAAAATTAATAATAAATTGATTTTCCATGCTTTAAAATGAGCAGAAACAACCCTTAAAATATTTCGGGCCAGCAACCCTTTTAAAATAAATTGCGTCTCCCGTTTTCCGCTTAGTCTCGCCTACGACTAAAAATCGGTCTGCCTTGTTCTTTACATTCGAAAAATCCTGCAGCTTCATTCTTACATCAACACGCTCCAATTATGCTCCTTTTCGCTCCATTCACGCTAAATTCAATTTTCCTAGCACAAAAGTAATAAATCAAATAAAACTATACTTTTAAGCATAAATAATGCAAAATCAATAAAAATATAACAACAAAAAAAAGTTGGATTTGCATGCTATCAAATGACGTCGTATGATTTTGGTATCAGATAACGTCGTATGATTTTGGTTCCGACGGCATCGCCGAGATTCTGGAGAAGGTTTCGGTTACCGACGGACCGCACATATTTTTCAGAACCGATTTCGCCAAAACTTTAAACTTTATTTTTAATTATTATTTTATGGTTAAAAATGAAAGAAAATAGGTTAAATAATATGGTTTTGGGCAGAAACAAAGAAGAGAAAAGAAGGAAAAATAAAAAGGGTAGGTTTTAGATGTTTTAAATTTATGTTATATTATATGTAAACTATTAATAAGATATGGTTTAAAAGTTATAGTGAATAATTTACGGAATGTCATATGCATGATAGTTATTATTGGTTGCATATATGTGTATATTTTTTTAAAATTATAGCTGTGACTTGTTATATCTAGTATAGAGGTTGTAGTCAAAATGATATATAGTATATGTCATGTGTATGAAAAAAAAAAAAAGATCTGTTTAATAACGCATATAGGATATAGGTTATTATAGTTGCTTTTCCCTCTTGGAAATCCCTCAATTCACACAAATCCAGAACCTTCCCAACGATCCACATTTAATGTCGTGTCGCATCAGCTGAAAAATCCATCAAAATTATCAATTTTTCCATTTCAACAGTCGGTAAATATAGTTTACCCCAACGCTTATAAAAACCTTGGACTGTCAACATCTTCATGCTTTTAGAGTTCCATTTCTGATCCCACTGGGCAACTCCGCTACGAGTTCATCCATCTTCATACTTTGAGTTCATCTAGTACTTTGCCAGGTATTCCCTTTTAACTTTGTTCTTTTCTCCATTTAATGTCATCAAGCTTAGACTTTACAAACCCTAGTGTTAGTTCCCTAAATTTCTAGTGGTCTAATGATAGTGATAGCATCTCAAATCAGAGTAGATCACCTTCTTTAGAAATCATAGGAGAAATAAACCCCACACAACCTTCTAGCATAGATCTTTCTGCTTCCCCCCTGGTTCACCGCTAGTATCTACCTCCTTCCTAAATACTAGATTGGGCCAGGAATTTTACAGCCGACTTAAATCTATGCGACTTATCCCAGTGAATATGGAAGGACTGATTACTTCCACTTCAGCCCCCAAAAAATGTTACAACAAGTTCATTGATGAACTTTTTCTCCACTTCGGAGATTGTTCAATTCAAGGCCCATATTTGATTAAGCTTGCCCCTGCTGATTTCCATCTAAAATCTTATGTACCTGATCATCAGCTCCTCGTATCCAAGCAACACCTCCTCCATGGGCTTAGATGTCCACTATTCCTTGCACTCTCTGAATTTCTCAAAGTCACCAACTGGCCTTAATCTAGCTTCACCTTTGCTCCATCCATTTTCTTTATTGTATTCATGCATTAGCCCTCTCTAAAGGCTTTGAGATGAGCTGAGATGTATTGAACTATCTTTTCACCATAGAAAATAACAGTTCAAACCCTGGGTATTATAACTTGAGATCATGATTACGGAAAAGATATTATAGATGGACAACATGAACATGGGAACATCCTATAATCAACAATTGCTAGTGATTGAAAATTCCAGGAGAGAAGCCTTCCCTTTCTCAAACAAATGAAGCTCCAATCTCGTGCATACACGCAACTTTGATCCTATTGGCCGAGACAAAGAGTGCGTGATTGCACTTAATCAATTCAAAACAGTTGAATCTCATCTTGACGTTGTTCTTCACTACTTCTAGTAGAAGAACTTTGATTGCCCCTGATCTCAACACGCAAAGTAGACAAATACCAAAATAGACGAGATATGAACAATCCAAAAATAAATGGAGATGGACTCCGGATACTCCCCACACAAAGGACAATAGAAATCCACAGTAATCCCCCTATCACATAATGTAGTTCTAGTTGGCAATGAGCCCTTATAGCATCTATAAATAAAATGACGTTCTCTTGGTGGAACAGAAAATTTCCATAACTTTGGGAAAACACTATCAATAAAAATAGAAGAGGAAGCAGATGGGATACCTTGTATCTTGCTTTCCAGTAGAAAATTATAAGTTGATTTCACTGTGTATCCACCAAAACGCTCACGTAGGCAAGACCCCCAAGTCCTTCGCTCGCCGAGTTGAGAGTGAAATCTAACTATTCTACTCAAAGTGTTAGGAGTAAAATAATCATGCAGCCTATCAACATCACATCCAAACGAATCATCAGACAACTCCTTTACCAAAGTGCCCTCCTGTAGCACACCACCTTTAACAATTAACACAACGAATATGTACTTTTTTTTATCAATAAATTAAAATTTTCATTTTAATAATATAATTCTGAAAAAACTTATCATTCAAACGTATATTTTATGCACAAAGTGACATATTCCGTTACAATCCCCACCCTAATTTTTGTATAAAAGAAGGCCTAAGATGACAAACAAGAGCCTGTCTAATTAGCAAAAGAAACTGCCTGAAAACCCACAAAAGATTGCTAATCAGTCAAAACCCAATGGCTAGGTGTAGGCAAGTCATCCTTGGGTATCAAACAAAACCTCTTATATTCATCTTACATTTTTTTTTAGAAATAGATCTCTTTTCTTATTATTATTGATTTCATGCTTATTTTGAAATGCCAATGAGACCTATATTTATATCCTATCAAAGAAGAATATATAGGTCTTAATTTTATTTTTAAATAAAATGACTTCAGCAATCTTTTATGCCTAAAAATGGCATTTTGTCTAGTTATTTTCAAAATGGTTGCTAATTTTGTTTAAAAGTCCAAAATCCAAACTTTTCTTATACAGTAATAATAGAAAATAAGACGATTCAGATGATATATATTTTATCAATTTTCGTCATTATTTAATTAACAAAAAGATAAAATAATATAAATTTTAAATAGTACGGGAATAAAATTAATTATTATATAAAATGAGGAGACAAATCAGTTTACTTCCCAAAAATATGAAAGACAAAATAGTATTTTTCCACTGTTTAATTGTGTGCAAAGCTGTGCTACAAAAAGTATAAAGATACTCTCACAAGGTAATGATTCCCAAAATAAGATCAATCCATGAAAAGCTTAAAGTCAAGTTGGATATGGCAGAAAAGGAAAGTTTGGTGTACTCCCAGCATTATACTGTGCAATAAGCTCGTTGGCAACATATTTATCATTAACATTTTCAAACCAAAGTAATTGGAGATAAACTAAATAATTATTATTAAGATCTTACTTGGGAAAATGAAAACCTTCTATTTTAAGTACCAAATTAAAAATGAAAAACCAAAAATTGATTTAAGAAGAAATGTGTGGTGTATAGTACCGTTCTTTTAAGCCTTCGTGAGCTTTCTGAAAAAAAGTATATATTTTATATTGGGAAGCTCTAGAATTCAAAAGTAATTTAGGCATATTGGTAACGGAGGAAGTCAAACAAGTTTCTTCTGTGATTTCCTATAAATATATAAAATTTGTAAATTATGAGTAGCGTATCTCATTTGTTGAGGAACAATTTCAAGAAAAAGAAGAGTGGTCAAAACATGAATAGAAGAGTCTTATTAGCTAGCCAAGGATGACCTAAATCTTGGTTACTTTGATAGGCTCTTCTTTGTCATGCTAGGCCACATATCTTCTTTGGCTCCATAATACAACAATTACCTTCTAAATTTGAAAGCTTGTAGAGTTTAATGTTTTTTGAACAAAAAATGGTTTAAATATGGAGGAAAGGGAAAGTAATAACAAATAAATAAATAAAAGAAAGCGAGAGTAAAGAACAACATAACCTATTTTTCTTCTTCGATTTGAAAGCTCTGATACCAGTCTGTTAAGGATCAAAATGATAACATCTAGAAAAGATAGACATCCATAGATTCAACACCAAGATTTTTACTTGGTTCACCTTATACAAAGTAAAGCTACATTCAAGGAGGAGAATAGTCATTTACTTAACTCTTTATTGAGATCTCAGAAAACAATGTACAAATTACAATCCAAAGAAAAAGCTCTCAAATTAACCTTCTCCTAGAATCTCACAATACAGAGATTCTATCCTAACAACTCTTTCAAAAGACAAAAATCTCAACCAAAAATGCTCAAAGAAACAAAGAGAAGAAGGAATGATACAAATCATCAACAACCAAGGAGGCACGCAGAAAACATAAAGAAATTGTACAGAGAAACAACAAAAAAACCCTAGCCCCTGCCATCGAAAACATAACAACTGCTTATATACTTAGGTCAACCACACAAGTCAGAAGTGTCCCACCTGTGAGACTTCCATCTTGACTCTAAGACCAAAACGCATAAATATAATACATAAAACGCAACTTCAGATCACATGGAAGAGTTGGCTCATCCTGGACTTCCTTCCTTTAGGCTTGGACAAAGACTAGAGTCACAACCCATAGTCCTTGATCCTTTACATGCAATAAACATGATATTACTCCCTCTCTTAACCGCCAAAAACAGCTTTCCCGCATAAATACGTTCCTAAAAAAAGATTCCTTTTTTTTTGGTAATAATATATTCCCTAGTGAACCATGAATCTTTGGCCTTTGTACCATATATCCACCGACCAGCCAATCGATTAAGCCTTTGTTTGGATGGATGGGAATGGGAGGAAAGGGGGAAAAAAAACAAATTACACTAAAACATGAAGAGGAAGGAAAATGAGAGAAATGAAGTGAAATTATAACCTTATTTCATTCTTTTCCTTCAGAATGTTTTTTTTTTTTTCCCAATTTGAAAAGTGAAATTATTTCCATTGCGTTACATCCCTATTTCTTTTCTTTTCCTTTGTGCAATTTAATATCCAAACTAAGGCTAAGAGATTTAAGATTTAACATCAACAAAACTAATTAATAGAAATGAGGGTGTAACATTTTGATGGTTCACGCATCCTTCTCAACTTCATAACTATACTTCACAACCTCTCTCTACAATCTCACACTCATAATTTGGAGCTAAATACAACTTTCATTCTAAACTTCTATGTTTAATATTTTTGTCAATCTCTGATTTCGCTTTTTTAAATTAAGAAGAGGACATTTACAGAGAAGAATATTTATTAACTTTATGAAAATACTGTCTTATTTATTTTATTTTATTTTTTGGTTTGAAAGGAACATATATATAGTGTATTTATAATAGGCAAACTAATATTATAATGTATGCCAAAATTAATAACACATTTGTTCAACTTGACATTAATAACATAAAAATTGACTTCGTTATAATACTTTCGTTTATTCATTTGACAACCTAGACCCTAATTCCAAATGGTTTTCAACAAAAGCCAAATCCGAACATTACAATGCCCAACCAATTGCAGAATTATGCAGCATAGACATAATTAAGTACAAGTTACTAGTTGAATTAGAGCATTTCCACCAAATTCTTGAAATCCTGGGCAGCATTTCCATTTGGAGCAGAAGCTTTTAAAATTAGCTGTTGCAAATCTTTAACCTTTTTTCTAAGTCCTCTCCCATCTTCATCTTCCAAAATATACTTGAAATTCTTGATTACACCATTCTTTGTAAGCACTCCACCATCAACTTTCACTCCAGCCTCCCATACCTCCTCTACTAATCTTGCATTTACCATATTATCCGCGAAAACAGGCCTACATATCATTGGAACCCCATTTCCCATACTCTCAAGAATAGACTTAGCTCCACAATGAGTCAGGTAAACACCAATTGATTTATGCCCCAATACTAGACTCTGTGGGCACCAAGAAACCACTTTTCCATGGTGACTTGTTTTCTCTATAAACCCATTTGGAAAATTTCCTCTTAGATCTTCCTTAATTGACCAAAGAAATGAAATTTTACTTTCTTGTAATGCCTCTGCCACCTCTTTAATCTCATTAGGAGGGACTCCAAAAGCAGTTCCAAAGCTAATATAAGCAACGGCCATTGTCTTCTGGTTGTCTAACCATTGAAGACAACCAGTAGTATCCGCAGACGACAACGGCAATGGCGGCGGTGGCACTGTTATTGTAGCAACACCAACATTAAACAATATTGGAAGCCTTGCTTTGAGATCATCTAACAATGGTTTAGGATATAATTCTTCATAAAAACCGACAACCACAGCTGTAGCCTGTGGGAGGACATGACCAATTTGAGCTAACATAGAAGAGAATAGAGTTTCTTGCCTATTGCTTGGTACAATTTCATCAGGTAAATCCTCAACTCTAATTACAGACAACCCTGGAATATTGTCTAGGGTTTTGGATTCCCTTATTTTGTCAGTATACATATGCAGATAGAGCGTATGTGGGAGAGCTATCCATACTGGAATCCAAGAAACATTAAATTCATTAGCCATTGCGCTTGCAAATGTAAGAAACGCGTCGGTTATTAAGCAATCAAATTGACCCATCTCTTCCACTGCTTTTTCAAGCGCAATCCTGTAGTTCTTAGGAGCAGCCTTTATAAATAGGTCCAATCTTTCAACTGGATGTCCTGAAAATACATGATTTGAGGGCACACCATTTCCAACATTGTACGGTTTTATGTTACTCGGCAAATTGTTGGAAGCCGAGAAAAGGGAATTGTTGGAGTCAGCGAAGCTCAAGAATGAAAATTGTGTCCCTTGGGCTGTTATGGCTAGCTTCTTAACAAGATCGAGAAGAGCGATAGGATGTGAGGTGAAAGGGAATGTAAGCACAGCAACATGTTTTTTTAGTTTAGTTGGTATTGTTGAGCTTTCCATTGGAATAAACTGAGAAAACAAAGAGGTTAAGTAGCAGAATTTTTTTTTTCTTTCCAGAAGTTAAGTAGCAGAATTAATAACGAGCTGCATTAGAGAAATTAAAATTAAAATTAATTTGACTAACCGTTCAAATAAAAATTTATATTACCAACACCCCCAGTTGACAAATTTTGCTTTAATAGCACATACTGAAATAAATTGGAATTGATGGAAATTCAAAATACCCCTTCAACTTGGTTATAATTTTTAAACTAATTAGAATTGTGCTTTCTTTGCAAACTGCGTAATTTCGATTCAATAAAGTGCTTGATTAAAGAATTTAATTTTTTTTTTCTTAAAATAAAAAGAATATAAAAGATACTTATTCACTCCAACTATATCCGAGTGAACTTTTATTTTCATTTTTGTTATTATTATTTTACAATAATTATTTCTAATTTCAATATTTATTATTTTAGGGCTGCAATTTTTTATTTTAAATATTGCACTGTATAAAAAAATAATTGGTTAAAATTCATTCAAAATATAATATTACTTCTTCCATTCCAAAATATAAGCTACTTCTCATGACATAGACATAAAATTCCTTTCATTTGTGATTAATTTTTGTTTTAATTGACCATAACACTCATATTTCAATATAATCAAAATATTCATTTTCTTTATTTATGAAGGATAATTTTTTTAAAAAAATAACATTTAATATTAGTAAAAATAAAGAAATAGACTTATATTTTGTAACACTCGAAATAAAAAATAATCTTATTTTGGAACGGAGTAAGTAAAAAAGACAATAAATTGTATTTTTTCATAAATGAGAGCATAGAATACCGTATAAGAAAAAAAAAATTAAACAAGGAAACAATTGAATAAAGTTTCCTTTATGAGTAATGGTATTTGAATTTCCAGTTCATGAAAAGTTTGACCGGACAGAAATAATGAGGTCAAAATGGAAAGAAAAGATTTTCACCATTTTTCTCCTGTGAATTTCCAGTTTATGAGTGGATTTAAATTTTATTGAGCGTTACAACCGAATTTTTTATTTCTATTTTCACCACATTACTATAAAAATAGGGTGAAATAGAATAAAAATTTTATAAATGGAATTCAACTGATTATAAAATCAAATTTTCTGATTCTTTTCAATTTTCACCCTATTACTGGACCTATTAAAACTGGAAGTAATTCAAACTAAAAATCTTAGATGGTAAGTGAAAATTGCACAATCTTATATTCTTCTCTATCTCCTAATATATGGGATAGTAATATTAAGATTTTTAAATGGTTTGACAAGATTTTCAAATTGAAAGAATATTTTCATTAAACACACAATTGAATAGCATATGTTAGGGATGTTAACTGAATTTTTATAGATTATGAAATGGTTTTACATTACATGATCTTTAAATTTATTAAGCTGGACGACCAAATTTTATATTTCTATTTTCGAAACGAAACAATTGAATAGCATTTATGAGGGATTTTGAATAAATTTTCAATTTATGAAATAGTTTAATAGGATTCTCAAATTTATTAAACGGTAAGACCAATTTTTTTATTTCTATTTCCCCTTAATTCTTACTATAATAATAAGGTGAAAATAGAAAGAAAATTTCCAATTAACTGAAACAATTGAATAGTATTTATTTTGGAGATTGACTGAATATTAACTCTGTTCTAAGTCTGTTTTAATTTTGAATGTTCTAATATGTAAACTTATTTCTATATTTGTATTAATATTAAAAACTATTTTTTTAGAATTGAATGTTTTGATTATATTAAAAATAATGATATTATAGTCAATTTAAACAAAAATTAATTATAAACGAAAGGAATTTCAATTTTTTCTTTTTTTAAAAATGTATTATAAAAAATAAATTTATTAGAACAGAGATACAACAAAATTTTTTACATCTATTTTCACCTCATGAAAGAAAATTTTCAACGAAACAATTTATTTCATAGTATTTATAGGGGATGGTGTTTGTAACTAAAATATATATGAAATGGTTTGACAAGATTTTTAAATTTATTCAGCAGTACAACCAAATTTCTTATTTCTATTTTCACTTCATTAATAAAATAAAGGGTGAAAATAGAAAGAAAATTTTCAATAAAGTTAACTATATACTGAATAACATTTCAGTAAAATGGTTTTATATAATTTTAAAATTTTTTATTTCTGTTTTCCCCTTAATATATTACTATAAAAAATTTGCAACCACAACCTAATGGACTAGTAAAGTAAAAGAATTCTTCAAAAATTCATACTTTTTTGTTTGAAAGGTTGAATCTAATACTACTTTGAAAACTGAGAACAAAAGAATTTGAAAGATAATTGGGAAAATCAAGTAGAAATTTTACCTTATCCAAGCTTCCTTCGTTTCTCACCAATTTGTATGCAGATATACTGAGAAGAGGGAGAGAGTTTATATGATGATCAAATAATGATAGCTAGTGACAAATGCTTGCTTCCCTTCCTTTTATAGCATAATAACTTGTACGCTAACAGTGCGGTTTTACAAAATTTAATTTGTTTTTTTTTTTTTTTTTTTATATCTATGTTATGATCTATTTATTATTTGGTGACAAGTTCATATCTATAGTATTTTTTTGACAAATTTGTGTTCAATCTTTGTTTTTTTAGAATTAGTGTTCAATCATTTTAAATAGTTACAATTTAGTTTATTTTTTTCACATGTGGCTTGGCATGGAAGTGGGTTGCATACCCACAAAATTTTTAATATATAAACCTAAACTCATTTAATTTTTCGACACTCATTCCAAATCAAAACTGTAAAAATATTTTCGCAAAATTCCCATGCACACTCATTTAATTTTTTAATACCTGTACTTATTTTAAAATCACAGTAAATAGATATGATGGATTAGATACTCGCAAAAATTAACATAATAACTAATAATATACAAAAGAATTAAAAAAGTTTTATAACAAAACCTACGTATAAATAAAAGTTTTCATATTGCATTAAAAACTAGAATCATTATTAAAAATAAAAACATAATCAGCAAATTAAAAAAATATATAATACTTCTTAAATTTTATAATAAATTTAAAATACTCAAATTTAATGGATATTTGTAGATATTCACTGCTTCAACTGTTTAAAATTCGCAACAAACTCAAACCTACGGTGAATATTAATTTTCATATCCATATCCATACCAATCACACTTAATATATGTCCAAATCCATTCTGCATGAATTTGGATAGATCGGATACTCATATAAACCCTCTCCACTTTCATCCCTACATGTGACATCCTAATTGGTGTAGTTGAATTCATTGTATGACTATGGGTTACTAACATTTTAAGCGTTGACGTGGTACTAATTTTTCAATTTTGCCAGATCGATTTAATTGAAAACTTATAAAACTAGGTTGAAATTACATTGCCAAACTGTTTGTTTGTTTTTTTTTTTTAAAAAAGGAAAGCTTAAAGTCAATTTGGATATGCTAGAAAAGGAGAGTTTCGTGTCCTCCCAGCATTAATGTGCAACAAGCTCGTTGGCAAATTATTTATCGTTAACATTTTCAAACCAAAGTAATTGGAGATATATTAAATAATTGTTTACATCTTCTTGCGGAAAAATTTCTTCAAAGGCTTCTATTTTAAATCCTCATCTTGAGACATATTCTTCTGTGATCTCCTATAAATATATAAAATTTTAAGTTAATAGTAGCATATCTCATTTGTTGAGAAAGAGTGGTCTGAATATGAATAGAAGAGTCTTATTAACTCGTCCTATATGGTAAACCCGTTTGTTTTCCGTCCTTCGCCACCAGTTTCAATGAATAACCTCCATTGTCAGTCCAAGACCAAGACCACTCGTTGTTGGTCTTGGGGACATCCAACGTTAGGTGGTGCAATTTGAACTTTTTTTTATATTTTTTTAATGAAAAATATGTTATAGAAATTAAAATAAAAATTAAAAAAAAAATAAGCGCGAAAAATCAAACAGCCCATTCGCTCGACGATGTCACTTCGAAAACAGAAATTAAGTTTTAAGTTCAAAATTTTCAGTTTAGTTTTAATTAAAGGTTAAAAATAAAATGATGTTTGAAAAATTATATTTTAGTCTATATTGAAGATTTAAAAATTAGAATTTATGATAAAATAAATGCCGGTGAAAGAAAATTGAAGTGATAGTCTTTTTAATGAAAGAAAGTTGAAGTTGCTACTCTTTTTGATTAAAAATTGACGTTCATATTTGTTGACGGGTGATGCAAACTACTCCTTTTAAGAGATACCTGTGAATTTTGTGAACAAAACACACTCCGATGCTTACTAATTAGTAAGCTAAATCAAGAATAATCAATTTATGTAATAGCTTAAGAAGTAAAGAAACGTAACCCTCTTTAAAAAGCTGAGGATGCCACATGGGCAAAATGTCAAGTGTAAAAACCTCCGTACATGATACTGTTCTTACATTCTTAAATGCCAATTTGTGGATCAATTAGTAGCCGCTAATCTTACTCAAAAGTCTAAATCATGGTACCAGATATTACGGGCATGTTAGACTTTTTCATAAGTAAATATCACGTGGTAAGATTTTTGACTTGAGTTTTAATGTTCCTGTGTGTAATTTTATAATTATATTAAAGATAAAAAATTAAAAATCTATTTATTTATATAAAAATTTATTTGTAAAATTATTTTAAATTGTTATTGCAACATAATTCAAATAATATATAAAATTCTTTTAAATGTTATTATTATTATTATTATTATTATTATTATTATTATTATTATTATTTAAAAAAATTAAACATAATTATTAAAAAGAAATAATAATAAAAAGTTAAGGATGCAATAAATTAAAAGAAAAATCTAAAATTTGGAAATTTTATATCATGAAGTTAAAGAAAAAGATTGTGCAAATTAGAGTATAGTTCGGTTAGTCATTCTATTTTCTATAAAAATTGGTAAGATGTAAATATTTCAAGTTGAATTTATGTTAACTACATTATTATTATTATGCATTAATTATTTCCTATTAAAAAAAGAGGTTTGAAAATGTTTTCTAAATAATATTATAATGATTTTTTAGTTTTAATTTAGGTTGAATTTTTTTAAGAGAAAAATTAGGTTAGATTTTTACATTACTCTTTTAATAAATGGTTAATAATAATTTATTCCTATATAATTTCATATTAGACAAACTAATTCTTATATTTTCAAAATTAATTTTTTTCATGTTTTTTTTTTCCTTTAGACAATATGTTTCTTCTGTCAATTTAAACATTTAAATATGCATAAAATGACTAAAATGCGAGACTAATTTATCTAATAAGAAATTATACGAATGAATCAATATTTTTTTTCCCTCTTCTTTCAGGCTTTTCATCAAACACATGGTATACATCAGTCCCACTTATTCATTAAACATAAACCTGATTAAAGATTCCACTCGCTTTCTTTCATCTCTTCATATAATGCAAGAAATTATTAATAAAGAAATAAAACTCACACAAACAGATTGCAAGAAAACATGTTCACTTCACATGAAGTTGAGTTTAATCTTTCATTTACAAACAAAAAATGGATACTTATTATCTTGAAACCCAAAATCTAGTTCAGAAAGAAACATCTCCAACTCCAAAAGAAACCATCCATGATAAAGTTAATAAAACTTGTTTCTTATTCATTATTTATTTCTTACCCTGTATAGCCTAGAAGAAATTAATTTGTTTTAAAAATAAAATAGTCATGATCTGCAGTAGGAGTGATTAGAGGGAGAACTAGTCTCATGTATGGCAGAATTTGTGGAAACACTACTGTCATACTTCCTGTTTGTTGCTTTGTTAGTTGCTTATGAGATATATAAAATGGTGAGCTATCTGCTTAGAGCAATCACCACAAAAAGATTAAAAAAATATATACTGCTGCATTTTCTTTGTTGTTTTTATTCTGTGTTCTTTGTGTTACAACACAACTCTAAGTTTTCTTTATTGCAGCAGAACATTTGGTATCAGAGCCTTAAAACCAAGGCCTGAACTATGTCTCATCTTGAGATTGAGAGATCAAGAAGAGAGTAGAGAAAGAGAGATCAAAAAGAAAGAGAAGATGCCTTCAGCAACACTTCCATAGGAGACATCATGCCAATTCAGGAGAAAGAAGGATTGATTACGCTAAAATATCTCATGTTGACGAAAAGCAACTACACAACATGGGCTATCAAAATGGAAGTATTTATGATGGCCCAAGGAGTATTGGATTCGATCGAGTCTGAAGGTCCAGTTGATAATCGAAAGGATAAGATGGCATTGGCGGCTATTTACCAAGGTATAGGTGGGGATACCTTGCTTCAACTTGGGGCCAAGAAGACAGCTAAGGAGGCATGGAATATGCTAAAAACTATGAACCAAGGCGCCGAAAAAGTGAAGGAGGTCAGAACTCAAACTTTATGGAGAGAGTTCAAGGCATTGAGGATGGGTGATTTAGAGACAATATATGAATTTTCTGGAAAACTCACCATCACTGTCAACAAATTAAGGAGTCTTGGCAACATAGTTGAAGAAGAAAAGGTGATTAAAAAGTTGTTACATTCTACTTCTGTGACACCCCCAACCTAAGTCCTATGTCATTTTGACGTCATTACATGTATTTTGTGCATTTTTGATTAAAATGCATTATAGTTTGATATGATAATTAAGTAAATGATTTGGATGTTTTGAATATGATGATATATGATTTGAATGAGAATTTCAAGCTATGCTATGTGACATTCCAACCCTAAACCCTACGTCGTTCCGACGTCATTTCATGCATTTTACGCATTTTCATTCAAAATGCATCATGATTTAATA
>CANUEY010274342.1:0-32177 GCA_948099555.1 Croton setiger
TAAGAGATATGCGAACTATTAATGATCAATTAATAGTTCGCATAACTCTTATGCGAACTTAAAGTTCGCATAAACTTTATGAGAACGCGTTGAAAAACGTTCATAATATAGTTCTCATACGACTTATGCGAACTTAGAGCTCTATAAATACTATGAACGAATTCAGAATAGGAAAATCAAAATAGAGAGACAAAATATTCAGTCCAACAAAAAACAGCTTGTATTGTTCACTATTTAGTGTGGAAAATGACATATACTAATCCATTTCCATTAAATATATACTGGACCAGTGTGATCGAACTTATCGACGGCGTAGTCGGTGTCAATAACAATTTTTCAGACGAAACGGTATGTATCGATGCTAAATATTCTTTTGATGAATTTTACGATAGGGTATGCAGAGAATGTGGGTTTAATAGAGCGGTCATACGTCTGAAATTTACTTTGGTCTGGACCGAAGCGAACGGCTGCAGGCGGTATATAATTTTAAAGAACGATCGGAATATTTTGTTTTAATATATGTACGCAGCAAACAAGCCGGAATTGTATGTCACTGTTGAAAAAATTTCTGATGTTGAGATTGGTACTGTTTGTGAACCGGCTGTAGCGGGGGAAGCAAGCGGTGCTGCACATGAGAGATTTGACAGGGAATATACGGAACAGGCAAACAAAGAAGATGAATTGCCGATTTCGATTCCGCTGACACGAGAATACGAGGAGATTGGAGATCTGCCGGAGGATGAGGAGATGTCTGCCTGCACTGGTTCTAGCAATGACGAAGACTTCGTCCCATCGGACGACAGTTCCAACGGCGAGCCTGATCTACCTTCAACGTCAGGTCATTTTGTTTACGGTGATATAGGCGAGGATAACGATGAAGAGGAGATTACAGAGGGGCTTGAAATGTGGGATGGGAATACGGAAAGTATCGATGCAGGGGTTTATTTCAAGAGCAAGAAGGCTGTGCAGGATGTCGTGGCTGCGTGGTCTGTGAAAAGAGCTATGACTTACCGTACAGTCGAGAGCAGAAAGAAAACATGGGCAGTGGAACGTGTAACTCGTGGTCCTAAGTATCCGAGGGAACAAATGCGCGAGGTATATTGCGCATGGACTATTAAAGTGTCTGAGCAGCGAGATTTAAGGTTGTGGATGATGGTTAAATGGGTAGAGGAGCACAACTGTGCAGGTGCAAACATTGGACGGGAGGACAGAAATGTAACGTCGAAAGATATTGCAACTCTTATTATACCCCATATTATGAAGGATCCGAGGTATAAGGTCAAATACATTCAAACTGAAGTCCAGAACCGGTTTCAGGTAAATTAATGTTTATTTATTAAATAAATTTAATTTGTATTCATTAAATTTATTTAATTTATATTTATTTAATAATTTAAATTTATATTTAATTTGTATTTATTAAATACATTTGAATTTATATTTAATTTGTATTTACTAAATACATTTGAATTTATAATTTAATTTATATTTATTACATATATATAAGGTCAAACAATTTCGATTAATCTGTTTTAGGTAAGAGTGAATTATAAAAAAGCCTGACACGGCAGGAGAAAAGCAATTGAGGCAGTGTTTGGGGCGTGGGAAACAAATTTCAGAGAATTGCCCAGATATTTGGCTGCGGTGCAAGCGGTGAACCCAGGTACTGTCATGCGGTATAAGTTTGCAAGAGGCACTGAAAATAGTCAGAGACGGGTGTTCAGATATGTGTTCTGCGCGTTCGGGCCAGCCGTCCAGGGATTCCGAGCGTGTAGGCCGGTTTTGTGCATTGATGCAACACACCTCCATGGGTCGTTTAAAGCTAAACTGATAACAGCTGTTGTGAAAACCTCAAACAACAATATTCTGCCTATAACTTTTGCGATCGTGGACGATGAGACGACCCACATCTGGAAATGGTTCCTGAAGTATCTGAAATTGAATGTTCTCGGCGACCGTGCTACCTGTATTATTTCTGATCGCCATCAGAGTATCATTTCAGCAATGGAAAAGATTTTAGAGAAACACTCAGGAGCAGGAGTGCACAGATTTTGTCTCAAACACGTGAAGGCGAATCTGTCCTCGCGATTCAAAGGGGAGGGTTTAAAGAAAATTTGTCAGATGATCGGAACTGAGTTGCAAGAGGTAAAGTATGTTGCTGCATGGCAGAAGATAATGCATAAGTATGAGGGAGCCCATTTGTATTTGCAAAACATAGAAGCTGAGAAGTGAACTCTATTTGCTGACGGAGGCCACAGATGGGGAATCACTACGACGAACACTGCTGAGAGCTATAACAACGTTATGAAAGGGTCTCGTCATCTTCCGATTAGAGCATTGATTGAATCCACATTGGAGAAGACCGTCACCATCTTCCAGCGCGATTTGGCTCGGATTAATAAATGTCAGTCGTCTCTAGCACCGTACCCAATGAAAGAGCTTTCCGGGTTCAAGCAACGTGCAAGGGCGCACATGGTCAACTGTCAGAACAACACTGCATATCTTTTCAAAGTGACTTCAACGACTGGTAACACACATGTGGTAAGATATTATGATCGGAGCTGTTCCTGTGGAAAGTGGCAAACTTACAGAATTCCATGCTCACATGCTGTAGCTGTCGCGCTTTTCATAGAAGAGGATCCTGTGGATCTTGTCAATCCGTTTTACACGGTTCAAGCATAGGCTCTGCAGTTCGTTGGTTCCTTTTATCCCGTTCTCGGTAGGGACACTTGGCCTCAGCTGGAATGGACTTTACGTCCAAACGACTCTAAGATGATTCACCATGACGGACCAGGTCGAAGGCGGGTGAATCATATGAAAGGTGCAATGGATTTTACAAGGAGGCAGACGAGGAGAGGGCCCGTTTGCAGTCGATGTAGAAATCCAGGTCATAATGTTAGATCGTGCCCAATTTCTCATCCTCGATCGGATAGACTTCCAATTTAAATTATGGTTACCGATATGTGATTGTAAAAAAAATGAATGTTATTTATTTATTTTATGTAATGTCTGTTATTGTTCATTTTGGATCATTACCAAAAAATGGTGATAAAGCATTTTTGGGATGCGCGTTGCCAAACTAGTCGGTCTTAAAAAGGTTTTAGAGTCGCCACCCGCTTTCGGGGCACCAATTTTAATTTTAAGAAAAATGACTCCGTTTTAATTTAAAAGCACTGGTCTAAAGTTTAGAGATTCGGGTAAGTGGGTAAGGTACGACGGTTTAAGTTTTACTTAAACCGCAGCCCGGCAAAAACCGGCCTTTTGGTTTGTTTAATTTCCAAAATTTAAGTTTATTTTAAAAGAAAAAGTCGTTGCGTGATTTAATCTAGCGATGTTCCTAATTGGCGTTTTCCGGTTAATTGTGAAAATAATTACAAACACTTAAAGCAATTAAAATACGGAAAATTAAAGTGCGGAAAGTAAAGCATTCACATCTATCCTTAATTATTCTTTCTCCATTTAGGAGAAAATAATTACAAACCGGTCCTAATTAAATTATATTCTACCCGAATAAATCCCAAATTAAACCCAATATACCCCAAAAGCATTAAAATAAACATTTAAAGCATTCTTGCAAAATTACGAAAAGGTCCCTAAAGTTTTGTAAAATTACAATTTAGTCCCTAAAAATTAAAAAAAAAATTACCATTCAATCCTTAAAACATGCAACATTGTCTTTAAAGTTCAAGAAGCACATAAAATAAGCATAATTGACAATTTGGGGACTAATTGCACAAATTTCAAATTGGTCCCCATAATTTTGAGAAAATTATGAAAGGGTCCTCACCTTTATGAAGATATCAAATAAGCTCAAATCATTCAAAAACAGCCAGACAATCCATAAATAAGCTAAAATCACCAAAAAAAACCAAATCATATAAAATTGCAGAATGGTCCTTATAATTTAGAAAATTACAAAACGGTCCTTTTATTTATGAAAATTGTCAAATTGCTTCTAAATTCCTAAAACGATCCATAAATGAATAACATTCACAAAGAAGCCTTCAATTGCATAGAATTACAAATTTAACTCTAATGTGCCACATTGTAATTATGGTCCATGCAACATGTCAACCTGCCCTAGCACATTCCTTACATGCACATAAGCCATACATGAGACTAATCCAAAAGAGGCAGCACAGGCGGAATATGCCATTGTCAAATATTGAACCACATATTGAGAACATTAAACCAATACACACAGAGGTTTGACAGCAGCCAACAGGTTTTAACATGTGGGGCAACTGATTAATCCAGATTTCATGTTTGAAGGCTACATTAACACAACATAACAAACCAGCTTCATAATAACTTCAAAGCAGTATATCCCAACCCAACCTAAATACTGGAGAACAGAATGACATGCATATATAACCCTGAACAGCTTCTAAACTTATAATGGCTAGAGCAAATGGACCCTCATGACCTAAAGCTACACCAATCAACAGGATGTTCCACACCAATACACGATTAAATCACATATCGCTAATAAACCAGAAGAGTAACAATTTAGAACACAGACGCAGGGCAGAATATTACTTTAGGCTAATTACAGAAATTATAAACGATATCAAGGGAATAAATAAACAGAAAATAGCAAGTTAACATAAAGCTGGATGAATCAACATCATCCAGAGCTCCAAAAACACATAAACAAATTAAATTGAAACTGGAACAAAAAGTACCTCAGATTGCTTTGATGTAGTATTACTTTCCAATGGTTCTTTACAGAAGAACTATCCCTTTATAGCTTCAATTCTCACCAGAATTCTTCAAAAGTTATAAAAACAGACTCGATGGATCCCTAGCTTCGAATAAATTTCGAAGTAGAGATTCCAATTTCTTACAAACAGAAAGGAATCCCTAATTTCCCAATTCTGAACCCTAATTCTAATCCCTAGTTTCCCTAATTTTCCGAACAGAAATTAAAACCCTAATTAAACGTACTAGCTTACTGATTTTTCACTCCCCAATCTCTGGAATTCTTGATTTTGAAAAGAACCCTCGATTTTTGGACCCCAGCTTCTGGAACCTCCCTGTCTCTAGCGTTATCTCTGCCTTTTGTAAACGGAAGTGGTCTGTCCCCTTCGGTTTCGCGTCCTCATCCCTATCCTTCTACTTTTCCTCGTCGTGCTTTATCCCAACTCTCCTCTTCCCTACTGCTTCACACCTCCGCAGTTCCCTTTCCAACCGTGACTCTGTTCTTAGCTTCGTTCTCGTCTCCCATCTCTCTTTCTGCGTTCATTCGTTTCTTTTATTTTTTCTGACTTTCCTTCGATCAAAACGGCGTTGTTTTAAACTAGCGTGTTGCGTTTCAACTAGAGCTGAAACGACATCGTTTTACATTTAGTAAAACGGCGCCGTTTTAAATCCTACTGCGCGCCCTTTCCCTTCTTTTCCCTGTTTATTCCACTTTGGCCCCTGTTCTTTCTTCCCTCTTTTCAAATCCGTCCTTCCTTCCCTTCAAATCTTCCCAATTCTTCTATTTTCCTTTCAATTACACCCTTTTTCTCTTATTTTCTTCCCAACTTCACATTTTCTTCTATTTTCTTTCATATTTCTCATTTTTTTTCCTCTCTTTTTTCCTTCTTCTTTATTCTCCTTTTTATTATTTTTCATCTTTTGTTCTTTCAATATTTTTTCCTCTTTTTTCCTTTTCTCAATTTATTACAAAATAAGGAGAAATTAAAAATAAAATAAATGTATTTTCTTTTTCCCCTAAACATTTCTCTTCTAGATTTTGGGGGTCAAAAATCGAGCGTCAACAATGTCAGTACAATTCATTATGAAATTAGTATATAATTTTAATTTGAGAAAATTTCAATTAATTTGTGAAAAATTCAAAAAACTAAACTTGTGAAATTTAGTGTGCTTTCTATTTTCTGTTCTAAGTCCGCATAATAGTTATGCGAACTTAATCAAAAATTGACTAAGTTCGCATACAAGTTATGCGAATCTGTTCCGCTCCTCAACCTTAAACGATGCCGCCTCATACGTTAATGAAATACAGTCATTAACGTAATCAGGCTGTTAACCTTAATCACATTGTTTACCGTTACAAGTTCGCATAACAGATATGCGAACTTGTATTAAAAAAATGAAAAAAAAATTAACTTCGCATAAGTTCTATGCGAATTATCGAAGTTCACAAATATTCTATTCGAAAACCGTATTTCATGTCCACTTTTACAATTTAAACACTCTTTTTATAAATGAATCTTATTTCATTCTAGTTCAGGATTAATAAATCTTAAATAATAAATCTTAGTGAATGGCATATAGCTCAAATTGTTGGAGTGTGGTCAGATGTGCGAACACTAATATAACAATAAAATTAATTTAACGATAAAAAAAATAAACTTTAGGATTAATTAGTATTAAGATTAATAATTTTTAAACTTTATATTATTTTATTATAAGTAAGAGTTTTATTGGAGTATTTGTGACATCTCTAACCAAAACCGAGCATCATACGTGACATCATTATAAGCGCAAAGTGCATTTTTTCATTACTTGCCGCATAAGAATCATTTTAATTTGAGATTTCTTACATGCTAAAAAATTAAATATATATCAAAATTATAGGAGATTAAATTAAAATATTTGAATAAATTAAGTCTTTAAGACTTGTTTACAGTCGGTTGACGTAAACGAGAGCACATCTAGGGTTTTAACTGTAATCGATAAAACGTTGGTAGCGAATAATTTAAAAGAAATTGTTTTGAAATTTAATGATTTGGAAAATAAATGTAATAAATGAATATATTTGTTTTAAGAACCATATATTTACAACGATGTCATAAATTTCAGTTCCGCCGACATCGCCGAGGTACCGGAGCTTGTATCGGGCACCGACCGGGCTGCGGACATTTTCGGACCCGATTTTGCCAAAACTTTAAGTAATGTTTATTGTTATTATTTTAATGAAATAATTGAAAGAAAAATATGTATATATGTGTTGAAATTAGACAGAAATGAAAAGGAAGAAGAAAGAAATAGTTTTAGGATAAATATGAATTTTTATGTAACAACCAAATGTATACCTATACGTCATAAAACATGCTATTTTTTTCAAAAATTTTAACAACACTAAATATTTACATAACAATAGCCAATTTCAACATAATAGTTTACAAACCATAATTTGCATACATCATAATAAGTTATACAAAACTATTGACAACAAACCAAAATAACTATATCATTTATACTTTACATGCCAAAACATACGATTATTCATTACAAAACATAATATAAATCAAAATCTATATGCAACTATACATATGATGCAGTATGAGGGAGACAGGCCTAGACTTCAGCTGAACCGACCTGTGCATATGCTGATGAAGTGCTGAACTTCACTCAAGAAGCAGACTTGAAAACATAAATTGCGATTTTGGTGAGTCGCATACTCAGCAAGTATAAACTAAACAATTTAAAAAAAAAAAAAATAAAACATTTTATCATAACAACTGTAAAGCTACAATAATTCATATTTTTATTTTAATCATTAAAACATAACAATACACTAATGCAAATGACATGTTATTTCATTTAGTTTCGTTGTGATCCATCAAGTCAAGTACTGCGCTCGGGAATTTCACGGAGAATGTGACAATAGCTGACCAGTAACACTAGACCTAAATTTCTCATAGGTCGAGCAGAAGCACTAAACCTGAATAAATCGTAAGTCATTTCATAATACGACCTGTAGGTCCATCCGTAGCAATATGTTGACCCGATAGTCTATATGTAGTGATATGTTGACCCAAAGGTCCATCCATCAATTCATATAGAAACGCGTAGATTTCTTTTGTGAAATATGCAAATACTAGTTATGACGATCGCAACGGCCTTAATTAAGCCCTATAAGAATGCACTAACATGACATATGAACATTTATCACAATATTTCATATAATCCAATGACCAGACTTTAATACCGGTCCAAACAATATATATACATCAAATAACAAATCTCAATAAGTCAATTGGTTGGATTTTAGTACCGACTCAATAACCAAAATCACAATATTCAATATTCAATAAATCCAAATGATCGGGTTTCAGTACCTGTCCAAACAGTTCTACTATCATATATTCAAAGTAAATAAGTCAATTGATCGAGTTTCAATATTGGTCCAAACAGTTCAGTAAGCATATATTATCAATATCACATAAATAAATTGACCGGGCTTCAATACTGGTCAAAACGGTTCAATATCAATAATATTTATCATTTCACAATATCGCAATTCACAAACAAAAATCAGTAAGTTTACATTTACCTCAATGTTGTGAGCTAGCTCGGGTCTTAGGTTTTTACCCCGTCCCCCACTAACATTTGATGCTCCTATATTATAAAGCATAACAAATATTCAAATTATCATATAAACAATTCACATATGCTATGATGCATGATTAAACATTTATATCTTTTAATTAATTTAATTCCATTACCAAATAATATTATTTGAATTTTAACTTAAATCATATATTTTCTATTTTAAAAACACTATTAAAATTATTTATCAAATCTAATTTATTAAATATTAATCATATTTAACAATAATTATAATTATCAAACTTAATTTATTAGCCAATTAGTCCAAACAATAAAAATAAATTCAATTTAAACCAAAAAGGACTAAATTGAATAATTTTTTAAGTTTGTTGGGCTTCATTGAAGTCTAGCAGCAAGTTCTAGGGTCAATATAATTTTTAGAAGTTAATTTGGGCGGAGGGACTAAATTGCAAAGGTTTAAAACTTTCTAGGGGCATAAATGAAATGAGGCAATCAGTTCAAGGGCCAAAATATAATTTTTCTAAATTCAATTTGGGCGGAAGGACCTAATTGAAAATGCGCCAGAATTTCAGGGGTCAAAATATAATTTATCAGAAATTAATTCTGGCAAGACTAAATTGAAAACAATTAAAACTTTGCTGGAAGGACTAAATTGCATCAAATTATAAACTTTAGGGGTGAAAATATAATTTTACCAAATTCAGGTACTCAGGAGGTAAATTTCATCAAAATGCAGCATGTGCTGCCATTTTGATCTTCTTCTTCTTCCTCAGAACCCAGAAATTGGTCCGAAACTCTATTTTTCTGCCCGACTTCCAGCAACTTTTCCGGAGATTTTCGGCAGTTTTCTAGCCGTTTCTCTTCACCAATCTCTTCTCAAGAATACCCTTAAACTATTCCTAAGCCCTAAAGTTACCAATGCAAGCTAGGTTTTCTTTTTTTTCTCTCTCTTTCTCCCTTCCCACACACTGTTCTGTTTTTTCCAATCCTACTATTTTCACTAGTTTCCTTTGTGTCTAGCCTTTCTCTTCCTTCTCTCTCACTTCTAATCTCCTCTAACACATCTAGGGATTACTCAGAACCCATAAAACCCAAGCTTTCTTTCTTTTTTTCTCTTTCCTATTTTTGCTTTGTGGCTACTGATTTCCAAGCCTTTTCCACCTCTTCGCCTCTTCTTTAGCTCCTAATGACTCCTGGAACAAAACAATATAACCCCTCTCCACCTCCTACTTCAAGTTTAACTTTAATTATCAAAATTATCCTTAAAACCCTAATCTACCCTTTCCTCCTTTTTCCCTTCTTGGTTTTTGCCCAAAACCATATTATTTAACTCATTTTCTTTCATTTTTAACCATTAAATAATAATTAAAAACAAAGTTTAAAGGTTTAGTGAAATCGGGTCCGAAAAATATTCGTTGCCCGATCAGCGTCCGAAACCGACTCCCGAACCTCGGCGGAGCCACAATTGTACAACGTTATCGTAGTTTTAGGGTTTTAAAAAAAATAACATTCATTTAAATATCCAAAACATCAAATGCTAAATTCATTTCTTTTAAATTTTCCGCGTTTCCGACGTTTATTCGTCGTGATAATAAAACCCTAAACAGGCTTCGTTTACGTCGAACGACTGTAAACAAGCCTAAAACTTAACTTATTCACATTCTTTAAATAACCCAATAGCATAAGAAAATTCTATTTAAATTTATGTTTATGAGATGAGAAATATGAAAATGTATGTTATGCTTAAAATGATGTCATGAATGACACTTGTTTTGGTTAGGGATGTCACATTTTAAGTTAAAAACAACTAGGAGGTGTAAACTTTAATGTTGAAACTTGAAGAAGGAATCTGGAGGAGCTGAATGAAAGGTTGAAGATGTGGAAAAGGTGAGAGAACAAAAGAGAACAAAGAGAAAACCAAAAGAGAGAAAGAAAGAAGAAAAGAAAGAAAAGAGAAAAAAGAAAGAAGATGAATTAGTTCCAGGCTTTCTAAGGTACCTAAGGAAGGTTAGGAATGCAGTAGAAAAGAAAGAAAGGGAAGAGAAAATCCGAAAACGAAGGAAAACAATAGAATAGTGAAAATAGAACAGTGAGGAAAAAAGAATAAAAAAAGAGAAAAGGAAGAAAACTAACAGGCAAAGCGTAACTAGGGTAGTTGGGGAAGCCTAAGAGAGTTTTTGAGAAGAATTTGGCAGCGAGAAACAGCTGGAAAACCGCTAGAAATCCGGCTAGAAAACAGAAGGAAAAACAGAACAATCGGGCATGGGTTGTTAGTTGGAGGAGGAAGAATATCAAAATGGCAACACAAGTTGCGTTTTGATGAAAATTTCCCCATCAGTACCTGAACTTGGTAAAATTACATGTTGGCCTCTAAAGTTTAAAATTTAAGACAATTTAGTCCTTCCAGCAAAGTTTAATTGTTTTCAATTTAGTCCTGCCGGATTTAAGTTCTAGCAAATTTCATTTCGGTCCCTGAACTTCTGGTACATTTTCAATTAAGTCCTTCAGAATTTTTATGTGACATCCCTAACCAAACCGAGGGTCATACATGACATCATTATAAGCATAACATGCATTTTCATATTTTTTATTGCATAAGCATCATTTTAAATAGAAGTTCCTTATATGTTAAGAAATTGAAAATATATGAATATGTTTCTGAAAATAAGTAAAGAATGTGAATAAATTAAGTTTTAGGTTTGTTTACAATCGGTTGACGTAAACGAAGTAATGTTTAGGGTTTCAACTGGCGCGACAAATAAAACGTCGGTAACGCGAATAATTTAAAAAAAATAGTTTTGACTTTGAATGTTTTGGAATATAATGAATATTTATTTGTTTTGGAACCCTAAAACCACGACAACGTCGTAAAATTTTGGTTCCACCGGCATCGCCGAGGTACAGGAATCAGTTTCGGGCGCCGACCGAGCTACGAATATTTTTCAGACCTGATTTCATCGAAACTTTAGATATTGTTTTATTTATTATTTTAAGTTATAAAATGAAAGAAAATGAGATAAAAGAATTAGTTTTGGATAGAAACAAAAAGGGGAAAAGGAGGAGAAAAAGGAATAAAGGGTTTTAGGATATTTTGGTTAATTTAACTTAAAAACAAGTAGGAGGTGGAAAGGTTAGTATTTTGTTTTGTTTCTCCGATCATTAGGGGCTAAATGAAGGGGTAAAGAGGTGGAAAAGTAAGGGAAAATAAAAGCCACGGAAGAAAATAGAAAAGAAGAGAAAGAGAAAGAAAAGAGGGAAGAGAAAGAAAAGAGAAAGGGAAGAAAATCTTGGTTTTATGGCTTCTTTGTAGTCCCAGGAAGTGATAGAAGAGATTAAAAGAGAGAGAGAGAGGGAAGAGGAACGCCAGAAAACAAGGAAAACAGTAAGTAACCAAAAATAGGGCAGTGTGTAGAAAGGAGAAAAAGAAGAAAAACTAGCGTGCATGGGTTACTTTGGGTCTTGGGATAGCCTAGTAGAATTCCTGGGAAGAGATTGGTGGCGAGAAATGGCCGAAAAGCCGTCGGAAATCGCTGAAAAATCAACTAGAAATCGGAGCGAAAAACAGAGTTTCGGGTTGCTTTTTGGGCAGTGAGGAAGAAGATGATCAAAACGGCAGCACAGGTTGCATTTTGATGAAAATTTCCTCCTAAGTTCCTGAATTTGGTAAAATTACATTTTAACCCCTAAATTTTATAATTTAATGCAATTTAGTCCTTCCAGCAAAGTTTTTTAATTGTTTTCAATTTAGTCCTGCCACATTTAATTCCTAACAGATTACATTTTGACCCTCGAAGTTTTAGCGCGTTTTCAAATAGGTCCTTCTGAAGTTTTAATTATTTTCAATTAGGTCCTTCCGCCTAAATTGAATTTAGAAAACTATAGTTTGGCCCCTAAAGCAACTGTCACATTTCAATTAAGCCGCTAGAAAGTTTAAAAGCTTTGCAATTTAGTCCCTCCACCCAAATTAAGTTCTGAAAACTATATTTGGACCCCAGAACTTATTGCCAGACTTCAATTGAGCCTTAAAAATTTTGAAAAACTATTCAATTAAGTCCTTTTTGGTTTAAATTGAATAGTATATGATAATATAAGTTTGGAAAATTTATTTAAATGGTATTTTTAATTGTTTTTAATATAGAAAACATATGTTTTAAGTTAAAATTCAAAGAAAATAAGATTAATTTATTATGAAATCAAATTAATTAAAAGGAATAAATGTTTAATCATGCATCATGTCATATATGAATTGTTTATATGATAATTTGAATATTTGTTATTGTAGATGGTGTTTCGGTGATTTGGATTTTTACCAAAAGCGGTGACAAAACAATTTGGATTACTTTACCGAAACTAGTCGGTCTTAAAAACGATTTTAGAGTCGCCACCCAATTTCGGGACACCAATTTTTATTTTTATGAAAAATGACTTCGTTTTTATTTTTGAAAAGGCACTGGTTAAAAAAAATCAGAGATTCAGGTAAAGGGTAAGGTACGACGGTTTAAGTTTTACTTAAACCGCCGTTCGGCAAAACCGGCCTCTTAGTTTGTTTTTCTTTCCAAAATTTAAGTTTGATTTAAAAAGTCATTGCGTGATTAAGAATAGCGATGTTCTTAATTGACGATAGTCAGTCATTTGCGAAAACAAAATTCAAACATTGAAAACAATAAAGTACGGAAAATTAAAGGGCGGAAAATTTAACATTTACACCTAACCTAAATTATTCTTTCTCTGTTTTGGAGAAAATAATTACAAAAAAATCCTAAAAAATTACATTCTACCCTTTTGATCCCCGAATTAATTATTTAAATCCAAAAATACCTCAAAACATATAATATGAACATTTAAAGCATGCAATTAAAAATTACCAAAAAGTCTCTAAAATTTTGGAAAATTACAAAATGGTCCACAAATTTATAAAAATACCAAACAACTCCTAAAACATGCAATATTATCCATGCAATCCATAAATATATAAAACAAGCAAAATTATCAAACTAGGGTCTCAATCATGTAAAATTTTAATTTGGTCCTGTATTTCTCAAATATTACCAAACTGCCCCTATTTCCATACTCAATGCTTTTCATGCAATAATATAACAATCTATCCAAAAAATGATTCAATTTATAAGACACATTAAAAAAATTATTGAACAATCCTTGTGTTTGTGATAAATTACTAAAACAACACTTCATGTTTAAAGTTCCCCAATATAATCCCTACCTGTACTTTAAACAACTCATACGTACCATAAATACTTAAACAGATCTCTCAAACAAAAGTAGTTATGCAATTAGTCCCTTAAACTTTTGATCAACCAAAATGGGCCTTACATGTATAAGCTGCCCCTAGATAATTTAAGAACATGAACCAACAATCAAACAGTCAATCACAGTAATGCAAAGACTAAAGGCAGATTTAATATCACCAAGGTCAGTAACAACAAATTCTAAACTTAATTTCAAAACAGTTTAGGCTAAGACAAACCATAATGAGTTAACCCAAGCAAGCAAAATGAAATAAAGATTACACACAATGAACTTCAACAAATCAATGTCATCATATAACAAAACATCTATCCTAGCAACAAATAGATCAATGGCAACATTATACTCAAATTTCAAATGAGTTTCAAAATAGTAGGAAATCTTATATGTAAGTTGTCCAGCAGAAGGAATACAATTTGTGGTTAATCAAGATAGGAACAATTTTTAATCAAGTCAATCTGAAAATATAAAGTTCTGGATAGATAAACCTTACATTAGGGCTAAAAGAGGTTAAGGAAAACAGAGGAATCAAAACATAAGGGACTGTTTCATGCCTTAAACATCCAAAACAACAAGAAATAAAGGTTGAAAGAAAGAGGCTAAGAATGGTGGAAACAGATGCAACCAATTATCTTAAATGACACTTCAAACTCTCAAAACATGAATTAATCAAAAGATCTATTGAACCAAGACTCTAAAAGAAAGAGAGAAGTAACTTCTAATAAAAATGTACTAATTAAATGGCCAGTTAATAAACAGAAAGTAGAAACAACAAGCAACAACAACTTTAATGCAAGAAACTAATCACATTCGAACAGACTTGAAGACTAGTGATCACAGAGGATTGACATAGGCCCCAAACCAGTGAAGAGAGAATCTGATAATGAACAATTAATCAATAACAAAACTAAAATAGAAGGCCGAAAAGGAGGTAGGTAGAAAGTATCAACAATGGCCAACACAGACAGAAATAAACAAGCCAAAGAAAATTTTTTAAGGTCTAAGGTTAGCAGGAGTTAGTACAACTTATGCATAACAAATAGCACCAAACTATATAAATTCAACCATTTAAGATATTTCTCCTTACTTATAAGCTCACATTGAATCTAAACAACAAGAATAAAAGCAAAAGGAATACAATAAAGGCAATACTATAACCAGAAACAATAACGAACACACTTAAATCATAACACAAACAATGTATGAATAACATCCAGAGAAAAATATTAAAAGGAAAGAAAATATTTAATTTCATCAATTGTATATAAGCATTTTAAATATGGAAACTTATGTAATTTGTTTACATTTTAAATTATTTTTTATAAGTTTTTACATGTCATTCCATATTATGTTATATATGATAGTATATATAGTTTGTATATACTGTCATATATACTAATATATATGAGACATATTTATTTCATATATTGTACATATTTTCATAATAACAAAAACTTGTCAAATGTATGAACTTTCTAGCCAAATAGTGTATCATCTTAATACATGGTACTGTTTCTTCAGAATTCTAAATCAATAAATGTTATTTGGTTACAATTCCAAAACTGAACCATTCTCAAATTCAGTCCTTTCTATTCTTTGTTCTTCTTTCTTTTTGTATTTGATAATCGTTATATTCATAGTTGCATATATCGTCCACAATTCTCATATGATAGTTCCAATATTCACACGTAATTATATGCCAGTATATATGGGGTATATATACCTTCATATATATGAACCATATATACCTTTATATATATGTTATATAACATATACATATTGGTTTATATACCCTATATATACTAACGTATATATCTCTCAGAAAATCAAATGCAGTATAAATTTTTAAATTGTTGTCTTCGGAGTTGTACCAGTTCATCGAGTTTTTGTTTTAGTTTAGGTTCCCTTGCCATTGTTAAATTCACCGAAAAGAAGAAAAGAAATCGAAAGAACTAAGAGATGAAATTTAGGAATTCTGGTTTTAAAAACCTAAGAAAATTGTCAAAGAAGAAATTGAACAATTTAGGTGGATGGAAAAGCTGAAGATATGGGGAAGGAAGATCGCCGGAAATGTGACTAAATATTGTTGGAAATTTGAAGAAAGATTTGGAAGAGGAAGACAAAGAAAAGAGAAAAGGGGTGCAGTGGAAGAGGAAGACAGTGTTAATAGTTTATAGGGCAGTTTTGGTATATTAGAATATTATGTGCTATTTTTTTAATTTTTGTTAATGTATTCTAATTGTTTAATTTCTATCCTAAATATATGCTATTTCTCTTAACCTCCCTTATTTAAATACTTAAACTTTGATTTTCTTATATACTTAACATTGCATCTTCTTTTGCCCGAATAAAACTCTGAACTTGTATTCGATAATTTAGACACTCCAGCTTACTTTGACTGTCTAAGGAAAGGAAAAGTGTGGTTTTCTATTTCAATCTCATTGAATAATTTTTATTAGGGATAATTATTTAGAAGTCCCTAAGGTTTTGCATAATATACTCTGGGTCCTTCTATTTTAGAAATTGTATCATTGGGTCCTTCAGGTTTTAAAAATTATACTATTAGGTCCTTCCGTCCAGAATGGACGTCAACTGAAAAAGTCAAACGATTTTAATTAAAATTTTTCAAAATGACAAAACTACCCTTTGGTTTATTTAAATCGAACTATACTAATTAAACCCAATCTTTAAATCAAACCCTTATATCAATTCTTCATCTTCTTTAACTCTACATCTTCTCCAACTCTTCATCTTCTTCAACTCTTCATCTTCTCTCTTTCTTCATTTATAAGATTCTTCTCCTTCTCTCTCTCACCTTATCTCTTCATCTCCTTTTTCTCTCAAATTTCACCTTCCTCTTTTTAAAAATCAACCAAAACGAAAAAAAAAATCAAACACCGGAACAACAATGACTGCAACTCACGGAGGTGAAGCTTTGCCATTTTTCAGCTCAATTACTTCCTTTTTATGTGAAATTGTTTTCGTTTTTTTCTTTTTTGATTAATTTTAGTTTATTTTCATTTGGGTATTTTTCTATTTGCTTCGATCAATCTCACTTCCCATTTCAATTTTCTTCTTCCTCTGTAAAAATCTCTTATTTCTTCTTCAAAGTCTGTGTCTTTTTGGTTTGGTCTTTGTGAAAATTTCTTATTCTATGCTCAGATCTTATTTGTGCTCTTTCACAAATGTTTTGCTCATCCTAAGCATGGAGTAATCGGCCATTATAAGATTAACTTTTAAATTCTGCAAATAAATCCAAAAACCATTCATTTCCTCGTTCATTTCTCAGCAACCAGACAGAAATAAACAAGAAATAGAAACTATGTGAAAAAGACAAACATCAAAACTTAAGCTATTCAAAAACAAAACGACAAAAGAAACATAATCTGTGTTATTTATAAGGGAATTTGCCTATAATCTTTGTTGTTTATGAAGAAGAAGAAGTGGAAAAGATGGATATGAAGAAGAAGAAGAAGAAGATTGGCAATGGAGAAGTGGAAAGATTTATCTGGACGGAAGTAAAATTTAAGGACCTAATAGTATAATTATGTAAAATTTAAGGACTTGAAAAAAATATAACATAAAGGGTAATATTGTCATTTTAATTCAACTTAACAGACACTTAATGTTCATTCTGGACGGAATGACCTGATAATATAATTTTTAAAACCTGAAGGACCCAATGATACAATTTTCAAAATAGAAGAATCTCAGAGTATATTATACAAAACCTCAGGGACCTATAAATAATTATCCTTTTTATTATGCATAAATCTTTTTCTTTTGGTGAATATGAGTATAAAATTGAAATTTAAAAAATAGAAAATTAGGAAAAGCAGGACTTGCGTTTTATAAAAAATAATTTAAGGAGTTGATATTTTAATTTATTTATTCTAAAGGAAAAATTAAGAAAAAAACTTAATTTTGAAAAATAATGATTGCATCTGGTCTAAAAGGTCAAAAACCTAATTTTTCAAAAATACTCACCTCGAACTAAAGTGTATTGTGAAACTAAATTTTTAGATGTGAGTTTTTTTTTTTTTTTTTAACTTATTTAGATAAAAATCCTAAAAAATAGAAAATTTGAAGGAAAACATGAATTTAAAAAGGAAAAACAGCAAATTAATTGACCTAGATGAATATGGCATAATAAATTTGTTCAAAAAAATAATAATAATTAAAAAGACAAAGAATGTGACGACAATTACAAATCAATAGCAGAAAATAAAATTTGAAAAGAAAATTCTACTTAATTATTACAAAAAATAACTTATAACCACTTTAATTGAAGCAAAGAAAAGAGAAATCAAAAGAAAAATAGATCAGAAATTGATTATTGAATTCTATATGAATCTAATGCAGGTTATGCAATTATATGAGTGCCTCATAAGAAATCTACAACAAAACACTCAATATAAAGCGAAGTGAAAGGGGGAAAAGGAAAAATAAATGCATGATAAACAACAGTAAATTATATTTAAACAAAATATAAAACATCAGTTCGTGAAAATCATAAAATAATTTAACTGGTCATAAAAATTCGGAATAAACCCAAAAAGTTTTAAATTAGATTGAATTAGGTCCTCAATTCAAATCAGTAGGGAAATTGGTTAGTCGTTTCTAAGTTAAGGGTCAAATTACAAAAGAAAGTTCAATTTGAGGTAAAAATGGAAAAACACACAAAGTTCAGGGTGAAAATCATATTTAGGCCTTGTCCAAATGCCTCTTTGTAAAATGCCTTTCATAAAATAAATGGGCTTAGAGCCCATTAAGTGACGGACCCAACTAAAGTTAGGAGTGGTGGGCTTTTAAGGGAGGAATCATTCCTGACAACAAAAACATTGGGAGAAAAATGGAAAAAGAAGGAAAAGGGCGACCAGCGGGCTTGGTTAGTTGTTCAACGCAAATAGACTGAAACGGTGTGCTTGCCTTTGCCTGCTTGAGCATCAAGAAATTTCTCCACTCCAAATCAAATGGCTACGAGGGTTTATTCTACAGAAAACACATGAACATTCTCTCTGAAAATCATGTTCCTTCCTCGGTTTCTTTTCTTTTCCTCCAAACACGCTTCAAGGCAACCCTTCAATCTGCTTCAGAGGTTTACTTTTCAGTTCTTAAACCCTTGTTCTGTTTTCGCTCCTAATTAATAGTTTTTGCCGACTTTTTTTAATTGGGTTTTTTTCCCAGTTGAATCACTTGTGACATTTATATGAGATTCAGTTTTAATTTCGTGTAGGTTGAGTCAATCTAAAAAGTTGCAATCGCGGAGCTATTCTAAACAAACAGGCTCCAGTCGTGCAAAGCTAACTCGTCGTCCTGTGCCTTTAGTGCATGAAGAAGGAACACAGGCATCTCGCTCTTGGGTCCCCATTATCATTGTATAAAACTTCTGATTATTTATTTAGTTTTGTCACTGTTTGATGTGTCATTTGATAATAAAAAAAGTAAACTTAAAAAATTTAATCCATTTTGTTTATCAGGAAATTGCTGTGCTTGAATTGAAGTATGATACTGATTTCTTTGTTTTAGGGTGGCACTTATTTTTTATTTTTGTCATAATTTTGTAGCCAGTTGCTGTATTTTCTGGGTTGGCTGCTTTTGTGTATCAGAATGATCAAAGAAGGGTAATCCCAAAAGGTACTTAGTTAACGTTAATTATGAAAATGCTTCAGTTATTTATTGATTGGGATTTGAGACTCAATATTTTGGTTCTTTTTAATATATCTATAAAACAAGAAAATCATTGCAAAATTATTCATGGTTCAGTTAATATATCTATATCCCTTTGTTCATAAACAGCTTTGCTCGGTGACTACAATTGTTCCCTTTTCTATATTATGCTGTAATGTAATGTGTCATGTTAGGGCGGAAGTTTTCTGTGAATTTCTGTTTTGATACCAATTTCTCATGTATCACGACTCATTGAAGACCGTGGAATCTGAATTCTGGTGTGACTTCATTTTTTTCCCTTACACATCCTCGTTGAGAAACTTGAATGTTGTTAATGGAGATAGCACCTCCCTATCTGTTAAGTCAGGATTGCATTCCTCTGATATTAGTTGCATGGAATGGGCTTTTCATTCTAGTTTATGTTGAAACACTTTCTGTGCTAGGAGATCCAGTTCAATCACAGTCACATAATTCATTGCTGATAATCACTGATCATGAAACTCTGATCAATCAAGTTGTTGACTATATCTGCCTTAGTCATTATAAGGAGCCAGAATTTTGCAAGAAAGTTTTCCATTTCAACTGATGAGCATGATAGTATGTAAACCTGTCTTGAAAATTCCGGAACTTAATTCTTCTTCTTACCCAAAATAAGCGAATGTTGACAACGTCTTGTTATGCATGCGTTTGTGTGTTGACCTATTGTTACTGGGCCAACCCCTGCGCCTTGTGTGGTGGAAGAATAAATGATTGAGGCAATAAAATAATTTAGAATACCATATCAATTATATCTGAGAATAAAACCTCTTTGTGGATAACTATCATGATATTAGTCACCGATCTCAATTATTTATAACTAAAGAAAATGATATTAGCTACAAAACATCGGTAAGTCACCTCCGGCAAAGAAGCCTTCTTTAAGAGGTATATTGTGCAATCAGGATTTTTGCATAGTTAAATCAAATGCTTCTTCCGACACTGAAGAATTGCTCACTACTTCATTTTTATTTTTCTGAGTTATGGATCATGAATATTCAGTCTGCTTGTTGTCTGTTGATTGAATTGCTGATTTAATTACACTTTTGCTTGTCACATGTTGCTTTGTAAAGTAATGTGCATGCAAATGATTTCCTTGACCAGCTACTTTAATGTTCTTATATGAAAGAGAGGAAAAAGTAAAGCTTACAAAAATTTCTGTTGTTCCCTCAAGTTGCTTTCTGCATTGAGTAAGAGTAACAACATTCTGTTTGTGTAGTTTTTTATCTCTAAGCTCAATTCAAACACAATTTCTCTTCAATGTGATAAATTAAATGGTAAAATTGTAGCTCTTTATTGGT
The DNA here is from genome assembly GCA_948099555.1 of Croton setiger. Classification (NCBI taxonomy): domain Eukaryota; kingdom Viridiplantae; phylum Streptophyta; class Magnoliopsida; order Malpighiales; family Euphorbiaceae; genus Croton; species Croton setiger. Next base: position 20,577 of record CANUEY010274342.1, read on the forward strand.
GGTTGAAATTTTTTTGATGAATGAGGTGCTTGGCTTATACTTTTTCGTCTTTAAGGCTTGGCCTTGGAAGTTGGAACATTATGAAAAGAGGAAAAATGATGGTTATTACCTGTAGTTTCTGATTACTTCACTTGTAGTTAAATGACAGTTTTTAGGAGTACTTGTACAGTTCTGAGTACCAGATTTCGTATATCATTGTGTTGTATGCCATCAACCAGCTCCTTGGTATTATCAGATGTCCTGAGTCGTTAGTCTTCCAACTAGAAAATGGTTGCATGTCTCTCTAGTTTTCTGGTATAGGTTTTATAGGAACATGGATATAGCAATCTAGCTTTTGTTAGATTATCATTGAATTCTCACTCATATATAGGCAATATATTCGATAATTAATATGCAATAGTCAACATGTGTATGATCCAAAACTAAGTCAATTTGAAGGAATGTTTCTACTATGGGTCCGAACAAGCTGATCCGTGCAAAGCCATTGATCTGAGTTATTTGCTTTGTTGTGGTAGTTTGAATATGTGATTTGATATTTTCCTTCTGATATGTGGGAGAATCAAAGACAGTAAACTTTGATACTGGATTATATATATCTTATTACTAGCTGTAAGAAATACAACAATGATGTTCTTGGCTAGGATTTAGGATGTTTTCAATTTTGTTCTTGTTGTTTTGAATATAATAATTGTCTTTCATGTGGAATTAAGGTGAAAGCAACACATGTAGTAGTGTCGATGTTAAGGGTCCAATTATTGGTGGTCCATTTAGTCTGTTCGATACAGACAATCAGAAAGTTACTGAAAAGGATTTCTTAGGGAATTGGGTTCTGCTATACTTTGGTTATACTTACTCCCCAGATGTTGGACCTGAACAGTTACAACTGATGGCAAAGACCATAGATAAATTAGGTTTGTCTCTTTGGCTGTTTTTAAGTGACTTCTTCACTCACCAAAATTTGGCTTAGTATGTCTAACATGTCTGTTATTTGGACAAAGAGTCGGAGGACAACCTTAAGGTCCTACCTGTTTTCGTCTCCATTGATCCTCAACGTGATACTCCCTCGCATCTACGTGCTTACCTTAAAGGTCAGCGGCTCATAAAAACTCACATTCAAAATAATTTTTTTAATGTTTCTAAAATATTGGGTTTGCTAATTTTCTTGTGTGACTTCCATTGAAGGACTATAGAATTTGATTCAAGAATTGTTGGACTAACTGGACCAGTTACGGCAGTAAGACAGATGGCTCAAGAGTACCGGATTTATTTCAGAAAGGTTGAAGAGGAAGGCGATGATTACCTTGTTGAGTCTTCTCATAACATGTATTTACTAAGTTCCACTTTTTTTTTATTACATTTTTCCTTTAATCTTGAGATGTAGAGAGAATGCAGGTGCATATTTATAGTGAATTGAATGGAACTTATATTTATTTATTTGTACATCCACGTAGGTACTTGATCAATCCAAACATGGAGATTGCAAAATGCTTTGGTGTTGAGTACAGTGCAGAGCAACTATCTGAAGCAATCCGAAAGGAATTAAAGAGAGACACCTAATCACTTGACAATGTGATAATCTGATGGTAGACAAACACATATTCCATTTTAGGTGGAATTCTAGTATCATTTTCTTATTTCTTTATTAAAACGTTTCCCTCCATTTTTTTTCTGCTCGGGGTTCAATACTTGGATCGAATGAGTTCATCTTGAGAACTTAAGATATTCTTTCCATAGTTAGTTGCCTTGAAATTCTTCTGCCCTTTATTATTAATGTTTTTAAAATTACTCTTTTTGATATATAATATGCTCGTCATCTAAAGCTTTTTTTTTTTCTTTCTAATTTGAGGTAATCAAAAGCTCTTTTGAATTCAGAAAATTGTATGGATTTTTGATTCTTATACAGAATCGCCAATTCATGAAATTATGTTAAAGTATTGAAATTTGAAAACGTTGTTAGAGATGTGGAGCTAGAGTCCATTTTTATTGTTGCAAATTGCTATGAAAGTTACTTAACTGATGAAGGGAAGAAACATCCTTGTAGCTTATTGAAATTGGTTTTAGTCGTAAAATCATTTCGATTCAGGTACATAGAGGAGGAATGCCAACACCCTTGTCCTTGTTCCTGGTATCATCTGAATTATTGTTAATTTTATTTTATTTTTTTTTTTTTTTTTTTTTTTTTTTTTTATATTACACCTTGTATTGTAGGCAAGACATATCAACGAAATAGTGGGTGTCGTGCTTTAATGTGAGTTAAAATTGGATAGAGGGTGTGAGTTGAAATTGGATAGTGGGTATCGTCCTTTGATGCGAGTTAAAATTGGAGTGGGAATGAATGATTATTTTAGTAGGCTTTTTGGACAAGGAACGTTGAAAGTCAATGGACTATGGAATAAATTTTCTCATCCCACCGTTTCTTCTAGAGCTGTCTGTTCTACAAACGTGGTAAGCTCCAAGCACACGTAAAATTCTAAACGTGATCTCCTATACAAACTGCTTAGTTAGTTAGGCACATTATACTGAAATCAATTACTTTTTGTTTGATTTTATTTTAATTTGAATCAAAATAAAAATAATATTAAATTCAAAGATACAATTACTTTTAAGAAATGAAATTAAAATTAATATTATATGCATTAGACCAAAATAATAACGTTTGCAAAATTAGTAATAATTTTAGTTCTTTTCAGTTAGTTCTATTTTACACATTGTTTCATTAAATTTAAATTATTTTATTAATTTCATCAGAATAATTTTGCAAGAGAGAGACCTGTGTCTGTTTGCTAAAAATGTAGAGATCAACATTTCACACAAGACCGGGTCTCATGCTACCAATTTCAACAGAAAAAGAAAAATAAAACCAAATTGTGAATAATTATTAAATTTTTTTCTCCTGTAAATTATCCTTTTCTAATATAGTCTTGTCTGAAACAAAACAAAAAAGAAAAAAAAAAAGAAAAAAAAAAACGAGAAAACACAGAGACTTGCTTGCTTTGTTTCTCGGCAGCCATTCCAGGAGAGGAGATCTATTGTAAAATAATAATAATCTCCTGGGGCTTGCCTAATTATTCCTATTCCTTCTCTTCTTCTTCTTCCTTCTTCATGTGTAGTATTGTTGTATTTTCTTGATTCTAACAACAATGTTTCCACATTTTAATGCCTCTGTTGGCATAAGAATGTTTCAATCTTTGGAATGACAATTATAGAATAACTGCAGCCTAATTCATTGATCCAATATAATTCAATTGAATTCGAAAATGGGAGACAATTCGCCTGATAGAAGATCAGGCTGTGGTCTGCTTAATGCAGTTTTCGGTCGCCGAACGCTTTGGCCTAGAAGAAGTACATCTTCTGGTTCACTTTCGGCAATGGCTACGGCTGGAAATAACTTGGTCAGAGTTCCCAGCACTCCCAAACGCCGGAGGAGCGGTTCTGATGAGAGTTCATTTTTCGGTACCCATCCAAAGGCTCCTGATCAACCGAAAATCCCTTCTGCAGAACACCATCACCAAACTGCTCGACAAAATTACGATATGAAATCTACAGAAGAAGCTATCAAAATAATTCCCCCACCTGAGCAAATTCAGAACAACAAGGCTGAACAAAATACGCGACAACAAATTTATCCTAAACAACAACAACAACAACAACGTCAGCAGCAGCAACAACAAGGCAGAAAAGTTCCGCGAGAAGCAATTGGTATCTCCGGTGAGCTTGAAATAATGATAGCCGATCACCAAAAGAACAGTAAAGGAAGCAATAATCTCGTTCGAGCTTCGTCGAGCAATGTGATGCTTTTTGGTAATTTAGGTAATCTGAGACAAGGAGGAGGAGGAGGAGGAGTAAATTCGAATTCGTACGCCGTTCTGGATCATCTTCCAAAAACAGCAAGAGAAGAGACACAAAATTTAAATGGGAAATACCCAAATAGTGTGATGGGAAATGTAGTTAAAAATCAACCGCCATCCCTGCCAATTACCAATAATAATGATGTAGACCAAACAGGAAATGGTTTGTGTAGAGCTCTGTCGACAAGAATGGATCCTGAACAGTTGAAAATTATGGGAAACGAGGATTACAAAAATGGCAACTTTGCAGAAGCTTTGGCTTTATATGATGCTGCAATTTCTATTGATCCTAATAAGGCCTCATACAGAAGCAACAAAAGTGCTGCATTGACAGCTTTAGGTAGAATTTTGGAGGCAGTTTTTGAATGCAGAGAAGCTCTTCGAATTGAACCCAATTATCATAGAGCTCATCATCGTATAGCCAATTTGTATATCAGGTAATCTGCAGTATCTTTTCAGTTTTCTTTTAACAAGTAATTAGTAATTATTAAGTTAGTTTTCATGCTGATTAATTTTTTTGAATATGGGCTTGCTAATATAGATTAGGAGATAGTGAACAAGCTATGTATCACTATAAACAAGCAGGACCTGAAGCTGACAATGTGGACATTACTAAAGCTAAAACTCTTCAGATTCATCTTAATAAATGTACCGAAGCACGCCGATTACGCGATTGGAACACCTTGATTAAGGAAACCAGGGCTGCAATTTTTTCTGGTGCAGATTCAGCACCACAAGTAAGCTACCAAAATTTATACAGAGTACTTTCTTTTCCTTTTTTTCTAATAGCAATTAATATGTGTGTTTTGTAATATTTGAGAAAAGATGTATGCATTACAAGCAGAGGCCTTGATAAAGTTAAATAAGCATCAAGAAGCAGATCAAGCGTTGACAAAGGGTCCAAATTTCAATGTTGATGATTGTACAAAATTTTTTGGTTCTATTTTTAATGCAAATTTGTTAATGGTACAAGCTCAGGTTGGCATGTCTGTTGGCAGGTCAGTGATCTTTTCTTTTAGTTGAATAAAAGGTTTAAAAGAATATAAAATGAAAAGATTTTGATTAGTGTAATATGACAGATTTGACGAAGCATTGGAAGCAGCACAAAAAGCAAATAGGCTTGATCCAAATAACAAGGAAGCAAATATGGTAATGAGGAAGGCAAGAGCAGTAGCCACGGCTCGATCAACTGGTAATCAACTATTCAAGGCAGGCAAATTCTATGAAGCTTGTAATGTATATGGTGAAGGGCTTGAAAATGACCCTTACAACTCTGTTTTGCTATGTAACCGAGCCGCTTGTCGCTCTAAACTTGGCCAGTTTGAAAAAGCTGTCGAGGATTGCACTGTTGCTCTTAATGTGCGTCCTGCTTATTCCAAGGCTAGACTTCGCAGAGCAGATTGTTATGCTAAGGTAATTCCTTTCACTTTCCATCACCATCTTTCTCTATATGTCAAAAAAGGGCTAATTTACTAGCATCCTTCAGCTTGATTCAAGTTCAGCTCCATTTTCAAGATTTCGGTTGGATTGTATTAAGATTTGTTTGATTTTAAGTATTTTTGAAAGTATCTAATTCTCTTTCCTGCCTATAATAGTTGGAAAAATGGGAAGCTTCAATTCAAGACTATGAGGTATTGCATAAAGAATCACCAGAGAATGAAGAAGTGAGCAAAGGATTGTTGGAGGCCAAGACTAAACTGAAGAAGGTGGGTATATGAAAGTGGAAACAAAATTCAATTTAGAGTGGTAATACAAGTTTGTTCCATAGACATAAAACTGCAGGAACCCAGCAATCATGAGTCTTTTAGAGAAAAAAAAAATGGGGTTCAGGCTCAGTTTTGGGTTGGAAAGGAGCAAATGAAGAATGGGATGGCCGAAATTTGATATGGCTTAGAGAGTAAAAAATGGTAAACATAGTTGGCATATATTTTACTTTTTTTTTTATGTATAGTTGTTGATTGCTTGTGGGAACATTCTTTTTTTGGGAGAAGAAGTTTGATGGAAGGACTGGAAAATGAAATTGTATAACTGATTGTTTTAAAAAATGAAACTAAAAAAAAAAAAAACTAGTTAATTCCATACCAATAATCAATTTGACTTTTATGAAATTTTAAGCTGCTGTTAGTTTGATTGATTTTGTTTCATATATATTAATAAATGTACACTTAAACCAAACATAATGAAAGGTACTGTCAGGAAAAAACCTAACAAAAAATTATTTATTAGCTCAATCAGAAGCTTAAAAATTAGAAAAATATTAGTTTTTAGTCAATATTATTAATATTGTCAACATAAATCAAAATATTCTAAAAAGGCCACTCTAGGTATATTCATTCAGCTATGTCAACTTTTTTATGTTAATATCAGCCAATAACTTCAAATTTCTGTAAAAATTACCCACAGAAAAATCGTAGCCATTGCCATTGAGATTTGAGACAATGGCACGTATGATGCTTTAAATAATTGCTAAGAGTACATTTTATTTGCGGTCAAAAGTATTTTTTTCTGTATTATATTAATTTTTTACATTATATTATTTATATCAAATTGGTCACATGTGACTCACCTTTTTTAACTGTTATTTAAAACTTAATTTCAAGTGGTTTTATTAATTTAAATATTATTATTTTCATAAATATCATATTAATAATGTTATTATTTTAGTGATTTCAATTTTTATTAAGGAAATATAATAAATAAATTATATAGTAGGAAAATAATGAAAAAATATATTGCATTTTTTAAGGTAAAAAATGAAATTTTCTATAAAAAAAATTGAATTTTTTTATTGAAATAATTTCAATTTCTGTTACTTAAATACTGAAAAAAAAATGATATAAAATATTATTTGAAGTAATTTAATAAATATTTAATTAAAATACATAAATTAAGAAAATAAAATTATTAATGAATTTTTATTTGGAATATATGAAGAAGAAAAAAATCTCTTAAAATATATTTTATTTAAAATTAAAAATAGACTTCAAAGCAAGTAAAAAACTATTTGGTAAATAACATATAGTTTCCAAAATTAAATAAATAGCACATTAAAAAATTAATTTTAAAAATGCTCTATTTTAAAATAAAATAAAATATTTATTTTTGTGGTCAAATGTTTGACAACCAACGGACAGCCGTTACCGGTCTCCGGTGACTGTTTCCACCACCACTGCTGCCGTCGGTCGGCCTCCAACGATCTGGCAGAACACAACCACTGCCGTAGCCGGATGCGGATGCGGATTAGGTATATGGATCATATACTTGTGTATATGATTGATATTTACTAGAGAAAAATAAAATTTTGTCAAAATTGAGAATTAAATCCATTACTTTTGGTACATAAATCAACTTTTGTATAATATAAACATGAAATTATATGTCCTACGCATCAGATCTTCATCACTTTAGCCAGTTGATTGTTGAAATTTTGGTTGGCCGGTCACCGAACTACTACTATTATTTTATTATTTTATATATTCAAGAGATATAAAATAAAAAATAAAAGAAGGGTAGAAAAGTTAAAAAAAAAATATATGCTATTTATTACAAATTTTTTGAAAATTTGTGTTATTTTATAAAACAAACTTGAAAATGTGTTATAAACTACCATTTTCCATTAAAAAGTAATAAAATTTACTTTATAAGAAAATAATATATTTAAATTTATTAATTTTGAGTGAATTTGATAAATTATAGCAAATTTTTAATAAATTTTTTATGCATATGAATAATAAAATTATATTTTTTTGATAAAAAAAAAACACATGAATCCGTGAAAAATTTAAGATATACTTCTATGATAAAAATAACATTTTGAAAAAAAATATTATAATATTTTATTCTCTATATAATTTTAAATAATAGATATGATAGTTGTATTATTAAAAAATTTATTTCTTCCTTATTTTCAATCAAATAATTTTTTAGAATTATTGGCAGAAAATGGGCCAAAACTATTTTCGTGCGCTTATAAAAAATACCAATTTTATAGTATATATTCTGGATAAAAATTTATTAATAATTTTATTTTATTAATTTATATAGTTTAATTAAATATTTATTAAATTACCTAAAATAATATTTTATAGTGTTTTTTACTGTAGTGTTTAACAACCTGAATTGAAATTGTTTTCTAAAAAAAATTTAACTTTTTTTTCCAGATTTTTTTATAAAAAAGATGTGATTTAATTTTTCATTATTCCCCTACTATATAATTTATTTAATGTATTTCCTTAATAAAATTAAACTCACCAAAATAAATAACATTATATTTATGGAAATAATAATATTTAAATTAATAAAATCACTTGAAATTGAGCTCTAAGTAACATTAAAAAAAGAGATGAACTTCACTTGACAACTTTACTACAAACAATGTAACTAGTACAAATTAAATGTCATTTCAGCATTTATTCAGGGCTTTACATGTGCATTAACGTTTTGTTAATATTTAATAAGAGTCTCGTATATTATACATACAATATATCCGATTTTAGAATGTAACTAATACAACGAGAGTTCTAAAGTAAAAAATTGATATAATAGAGCGGTGAAAAAAGGTTTTGGGGTTTTGGCCTTTCATTTGTTGGATTGGACTTTATATATGAATTCCAATATTAAATGTTGACATCAATTTGGAAATATTGAATCTATACTATAAACTAATATAAATTCACGATCGAAATAACATCCCACTATATTTGAATATTGAGTGTGGACAATCTAAAGATAAAAAGTTTTTTTTTTTTTTTATCATATATATATTACATTTTGAAATTGAAGGCCCAATTGGTCTTTGATACAGCATGATTTTTTTTATATATTTCTAATTTGCCTATACTAATTCTAGGGGAGGAGAGAGATACATGTTTGTACATTTGGAGTCATGAAACTCTGTATCATTAATTTATTCTAAATTAGTTTTATCAAATACATTTTATTTTTTTAAATAGTTTAGAAAAGTTAAAAATACAAAATTTAGGCAAAACATCCACAAAAGGAGGGGATCCGGATAATTATCAACGAAATGCATCCAAGAGAAAAAAACAAATCACTTTATTAGGATCTCCAATAATACAGCAACTAACAACACACCTCATTACATAACAGCGGATTTAACACGACGGCCAAGCTTGATGTCGGCGGCAGGATCTGAAGCCGGGCAATAATTCCTAATGGCCGTTAACTGATAGGGTGAAACTTTAGTAGAAAGCCACTGCTCGATCGTGAATTGTTGCTGCTTGCACGGCGCGTGGACTCCGGTGACGGTGACTTCAACGTAATTACAGTACCAACTAGAGCCTGAGCCAGTTCCATCGGAGGTCAAGTTCAAGGCACAAATCGGAGATGACAAGCAAGGCGCTCTTCCACTGAAAATGTCAAGATTGCCCCTCTCGAAATAGTTATAGCCAGGACCCATAAGGCCTCCCCAGGCTTCCAAATTGGGAATCACAACATACTCGCCGTACGCGTCATAGAGCCTGACGCTGATGATGGAGTCAGTTCCTGCTTTGAAGATGGTGCTCGTCCTCACATACAACGTATATACGCAATCTTCATCGGCCTGCAAATTAAAAAAATTGAAATAAAATTAGATATATTTTTTATATAATGAAATGTAGTAAAAGAAGGTCGAGTGAATGATTACTGAAACGGAGATCGCGGCGGAGATGGCGAAGAAAAGGGAAAAGTAGTAGAGGAGAAGATTGTTGAGTGCCATAATTAAGTTCAGAAATGAGAACTACAGAAGTAGAAGATAGAGAGAGAGAGAGAGCTGAGCTGGCCATTTTTATATCATTTAAAATTGAAATAAAAAACGGAAGTTGACATTTAGGTTGATGTAGCGGAGGTGTTGAAAGGAATACAAAACATTGTTCTAGATTTATGCGATAATATACTCATTTGGCTTTTGGCAACATATGGTTTGTCTGGATCAAGATTTACTCCTCTTTTTATTATTTTCATTCTATTTTTAAAATATTCAATTCTGTTTATCATTTTCATTCTATTTTTATTTAAATACGGTACGCGTTTTAAACATCTGTGTTTAATTTAATATTTAAGTTAAAAAAATCAAATAAACTGCTGATTTATAAAAATGGATACAAATGTATGCGGGTTTAATACATTTTTGCTTTTAAACATTTGACATAAAAATTCTGTATTTTTATATGTATTTTTATGAATAAGTGTAAATTTTAATATATAATTTTGTAAAAATAATAAAAAGTAAATTTAATAAAAATATTATTTATAAAATTATATATTCGTAACATAATAATATAATAATATAAATGTTCTTCCAATTATAATTCATAACATAAAAGGTAATTTACTAAACACAAAATTATCAAGGTATAAAGTGAACATATAAATATAACAACATAACATAATAATATTCATTAAAAATTTGTAACAAATTAAATGATTATCATAATGTTAAATTATTTATGTATCTCCACGATATCAGTACCATCATCATCAGTTAGAAGGAATAATTTTATCTCTAAAATCAAGCCAATTTTTGAAATTATCTAAATCAATAACCTTCATATTATTCTACATTTCATTTGAAAATTGTTTATCATCATCGCACAAACTAAAATTTCAAGCATTTTAAGAAATTTTGAAATATTTCAAATGTGTCTGTGTAAAATGTTTTTCACATTTTTATATAGTAAAATACAATACGGCGTGTTTAAAATGTATTTAATACATATTCTTAAATTATTTTACAGTTTTAAATGGCTAAAAAAATTTAAAATAAATTAACGTATTTTAAACAAAAACCGGTTTTGCCAGTTTAATATATGTTTAAAAAAAATCAAATTGCTAACAAAGATTTTAAGTTTCAATGTGTTTCCTGAAAAAATAATATAAAATTCTTAAAAAAACAGTTGAATATATACATTGCCGAAGTTTGTTAGGGAAAAAAAAAAAAAAAACTAACAGCTAATTTACATCCCACAATCTGTTATTAAATTTTTTTTTTTTAGAAAATAGATTTAATTTTTATTTTAATTTTATAGTAATAGTTGTATTTTATTTTAATTTAAAAAATAGATCTATTATAAAAATAAATATGAAAAAAAAATCTAATATGTTACTGATATTTTATTATTACTGTACAAACATAAAAAAAATGTTGTACTATTTTTATAACATTATTTTCATGAGTATTCTTCAATTACAATTAGTGGTGGCCACGGGCCGGGCCGGGTCGTGCCACCCTTGAACCATAACCGGCCCGCCGAACTGGTGGTTCGACGGCCCGGTGGTTCCGGTTAACTGGCGGTTAATTAGCGGGTCAAAAACCGGCGGTTCGAAACGGTTAAACCGGCGGTTCACGAACGGTTCGAAGCATGACGGTTTGGGTTTAGAATAACCGGCGGGCCGAAACCGGTTTAACTGCCGGTTTTTTTTTTCCGAAAAAAAAAAATAGGAAAATTATTTTTTTTCCCTTCCAACATGAATGTAATTAATTGAATTGAACATTCAATTTTTGTGGAATCATATATAGTATGAATCATATATTTTGCACTTCAAAAGTTAATAATAATTGTAATTTTTTTTAATTTAATAGATGAAGAAGAAATTTCTAATTTGTAATTGCAAATATTAAGAGTACTTATAAAGATTGTTTATTTGCATTGAATTGTTGAAAGATGAAGAAGGGAAAAAAATTAATAAGTTGTGTAGAAAAATTCTTAGAGAATGAATGAATAACTTAAAAATAAATAATTTATTGATTGAG
>CANUEY010274391.1:0-14389 GCA_948099555.1 Croton setiger
TATATATATATATATATATATATATATATATTTGTTTTAAAAAAATATAAATTTAAGGCTCAAATTAAATATTATTTTTAAATTACATTTCATTTTTTTGGATTGGAAATAAAATCAAAACAAAATCAAAACTAAAGTGTAACAAAATGACAACTAAATTGAAATTAAAAATTCTTTTCTTTTCTTTTCTTTTTAAAATTTCTTTTAACATCAAAAATGAAAATAAATATTTTTTGAAAGAAGAGGAATTTTAAATTAAATTGAAACATTAAAATACTTTGGGAGAGGGAGAAAAATGAGCTATTTTGAAATTCTACGAATCTCGAGCTCAGAACATAAATCGACTTTGGCTATTTTTCGGGGGCAAAAATCAAGCGTCAACATATATATTTGAGTCTTTTTCTTTTTAATTTTAAAGAAATTAAAATTAAAAAAATAAAAAAAAAGAAATTCAAATTTTAATTTAATTTCCCTTTTTTTGATGAATTTTTAATTTTAATTTTAATTTTGTTTGGTTTTAATTTCAATTTTTGATATAAAAATAATATTTAAAGAGAGTTTTGATTTTTTTTTAAAGAAAAAAATAAAATTTATGAAGAAATAGGTTGAATTTGGAGAAAATTGAAGAAAAGGATGAAATTGAGAGAGAATAAAAGAAGTTGGGTGAATTAGAAAGGAATTGAAAGCAAGAAGGATTTAATTGCACACGGGGTAAAAGTTGTGGGGGTGAAAACAGAATTCTGGAAAATAGAGAGGGGAAGGCGGGAAAGCTGAAAGTTTGGGATTCAAAACGACGTGTCGTGTTGACTAGAGAATAAACGAGATTCAACAAGGCGCTGTGTTTAGTTAAAACGCAGCTAACGACTTGTCGTTTTGATGGAGGAGGAAATAAACATAAACGGCCGCATTTTGATTAAACGTCATCGTTCTATTCCTTTCATTTTGAAGCAAACAGAAACAAAGTAAAGGAATTGAGGATTAGGGATTTGAAAATCGAAAACCAGAGAGATACAGTCGATTAGGGCTGAAATTGAAAAGTGAGGATGAAAGAGAGGAGTGGAACTGGACGAAAGAAGTGTGAGCAAGAGAGAGAAAGAGTGGGAGCAGAAAGATGAAGCATTGAAATGGAAATTTAGGGTGCAACGAACCATAACAGAAAAGGAAAAAGAGAAAGAAGGAAGTAGAAAGGAGTGTAACTAACTGGTTGAGGTTGTACGAAGCACTCTAGAGAACGACGAGGCGACGGACGAGGCAGTGAGCGAGCAGAATCCACACGAAGGAAGGCATGCGAAGAGGGAAGGACACTGGGCTATAAAGTAGAGGCATCTGCAGAAGAAAAGGGGGAACTGAGGCCAATTTCTGGAACGAAAAAAAAGAAAGCAATTCTGTAATTGAAAATTAAAGTTTTTCTTTTAAAAAATCATTTTCGATTCTGTAATCAAACTTCGATTTTGATTTCAAAATCAATTTGGAATCGAGAATCGAAGCTGTTTTTATTTTCATCTTTCTGTAATCAACTGTTTTTGGATTAAGCTAGCTGTAAAGGAACTTTGTGGATTCTAGATTTTGTGAGCTAATTGGCAAATTCTGAGGTACATTAACCTTAATCTTCCCTATTTAATTTCAATTTCTTTCTGAAAATGTTTGGTATAGTCTGGGAACCAGACTAGCTATGTTGATTTGCTTGTTGATTCTTCTAGGTTGATGATTTTAACTTCTGTGGAATATAATCTGTTATGTTTGTTGATGTTCCGTAACTTGCAATATTGCATCTGAGACTATTATGATGTTCAGATTTTGTTGTTAGTTACATGCTGTTGTAAATCTTTGAAAATCTATTGGGTTTTCATTTGATGATAAACTCCTTCTGGGCCTATTTCTTTATCCAGATTTGTTGAACCTGATTACCAGATCTGATTTGAATGCATTTAGTTAGTTATTTCTGTTGATTTGCTTACCTTGATTGTTCAAATTTGATTTGTTCAGCTTGTTTATTTCTGTTGCATCTCAGGACCAATATATAGTTTTCAGAGATTCCTTTAACATGATCATGTGATAACCTGTTTCTGATTCCGTCATCTTTTTTCTGTTGTCAATATAGTAAAAGGGGCATTTCATGACTTGCTCCACTTTAGTTCATCCCTATTGATCCTACTCATGTTGCTTGATTGCATATTTCTGTTAACCTTTCCTTTTGAGGTTCATAAACTTTATATGGATGATGGGTAAACTGTTGAAGTATGTTAATATTTGTCATTAAAAATATTCTGGATTGCATTGCTGAATTGCTTTTTAATCTTAATCTGTATGGTTGAATCTGCATTGTGGGAATTGCTTCTAAGAATATAAGGAATAGGAACTTGTTGTCATGCATGTTTAATGTCACTGTTGGGCTGCTGTGTTTTCTGAATTTGCTATGTTATTTAGGGTAAGCATGTTTAGGATTAACAAGTAGAATGCAATCAGGTTGATACATTATACATTAAGATCTTCATGTGGCGATTCAAATAGGTCTTGTTGCATTTTATTTTTGTTTGTCCTTGCTGCATTTTATTACAAATCCAGAACAGTTTGAGTCTAGAAAATCAGCATTCATATCCTTTGCATACTGTGATTTGCTTGTTACTTTTGCTTTCCAGTTCATGTATTACTTCATTCTCTACTTGTTGATACTGAGCTTGAACATCCAGCCCCCATCATTGTCTTTAATCTCACCATGACAGTATATTCATTTCTTTAGAATGTATATAGCTAGTCTGTCTTTCGTGTGTGCTGAAATCAAGATGGCTGATACAGAATGTTGTGGCTTATTTGGTGTTTAAATTATATGTTTGAGGAGTTGCATATGCAAAAAGGAATATTTTGGTAATTTAAAATTGTTAGGAGGCAACTTAGGGAACTTTTAAAAATATATGTGATTGAGTTATGAAATTGTTGAAAATATGAGGTTTGCTTGAGTGATTATGTTTATGTGCTGGAATTAGGAACCTTTAGGATAGATTATCATAAAAATGCGATGAAATGTCAAATTGAATACTAGGGGGCAGAATTGTAATTTTTGAAAGTTTCGGTACTAAATTGGAAATTTATCATGATTTGTTTTATTTTGATGTAATTGCGTGATTTGTGAGTTGTTTGATATGATTGGCATGTTTTACGGTGATTTGTTAGTTTTTAGAAATTTGGGGCAATTTCATAATTTTGCATAATTTGGGGGGCTAAATCGTAATTTTGCTTTATTTGTCTTTTTTATGTTAATTTGCATGTTTGAATGGTTATTTGTTTGATTTGGCTTGTTTATGGTTTGAATGAATGATTTTTCTGATTTTGGGACTAAATTGTAATTTTCTTATTTTTGAGGACCATTTTGTAATTTTCCAGTTAATGTTTGTGTTAGTTAATTTTTGGGATTTTGTTAAAAAATGGGGTGAATGTAAATTTATAGGTTTCGGTTTGTAATAATTAGATTTAGGTTTTTATTTTTCGCAATTTATCGCTTTCTCGTTTGTGTTTGCGCGAACTTTAGTAATCACCGTTTAGGAACATCGATTAGCTATTTTTCAAAATAATTTGACTTGACTTAAAATTGGAAAATGATTTTTGGTTTGAAAAGCCGGTTGATCCGGGCGTTAGTCGAAATGTAATTTTGGCTGACGTACCCAACCCTCTTACCCAAATCTTTGGTTTTGACCTTGCCTTATCCTTAAATAAAGACGGAGTCAACTTTTTATAATTAAAATTTGGTTTTTTCTGAAACCAGTATCTCGACGGGTGGCGACTCTTTAAAACAATTTTAAGACCGACTAGTTCGGCACCAACCTAAAAATTGTTTTGTCACCTTTAAAACTTTAAATTTTTATCATCTCGGTTTCAATAAACCGGGGATGTTTAATTCGGCCGTCATCAGCAGTTGTATGCCAAGTTTAGCAAACGTGAATTTTGGCTTGATCACATGATGTTTCTGGGGCATGTTATATCTGCAGAGGGTATTGAAGTTGATTCCAAGAAAGTAGAAGCAGTACAGAATTGGCCGCAACCGCGAAGTACTATAGACATCAGGAGTTTTCTTGGTATGGCCGGATACGATCGCTAGTTTATCGAGGGATTCTCTTTGATAGCATCTTTCCAAGTTGCTTCGGAAAGATGTTCCTTTTGTTTGGTCATAGGCTTGCCAGTACAGTTTTGATTAGCTGAAGGAGAAGTTAATGACAGCTCTAGTGTTGACTATTTCTTCAAGTACGGGCGGTTTTGTGATTTATAGTGATGCTTCTCTTCAGGGACTGGGTTGTTTTGATGCAACGAGGTAATCTCATTGCTTATGCTTCACGGCAGTTGAGAACGTATGAAAAGTCATATCCGGTTCACGATCTCGAGCTAGTCGCTGTGATTTTCGCTTTGAAAATCTAGAGACATTACCTATATGGAGAGACCTTTCAGATCTTCACCGATCACCAGAGTCTGAAGTACTTGATGACATAGAAAGAATTAAACTCCAGAAAGAGACAGTGGATCGAGTTGTTGAAAGACTACGACTGTACCATTGAGTATCATCCAGGAAAGGCTAATGTTGTAGCCGATGCCCTTAGCCGGAAGGGAGATGGTACTTCAGCTTATTCACAGGTATATTCTTTATCACTTGTGAATGAGTTAAGGAGATTGAATATAGGCCTGGATGAGGATTCCAATAGCAACTTGGAAAGAAGACCAGTGTTGAGAGAGAAGATACAACTTAATCAGACCAGAGATTCATAGCTTTTGAGCGTTATTGATAGAGTTAAGTTGGGCGAGGTAACTTCATTTACCTTGGATAGCGGTGTGCTTATGTTGAACCATAGAATTTGTGTTCCTGATGTGGATGGGCTACGGAATGAGATCTTGGATGAGGCGCATAACACAGTTTATACTATGCATCCGGGTGCGACAAAGATGTATTAGTTAGTTAAGACTCATTATTGCTGGCCCAGAATGAAGAAAGATGTGGCTGAGTTTGTAGCCAAATGTCTGATTTGTCAGTAGATCAAGGTCGAGCACCAGGCTCTAGCATGTAAACTACAGCCTTTACCTATACCTGTCTAGAAAGGGGAGAGAATTACGATAGATTTTGTCACAGCTTTGCCGAAAACGCAACGGAAACATGATGCTATTTGGGTGATAGTGGATCGACTTACGAAGTCAACTCACTTTATTTCGATCCAGTGGGGCATTTCATTGGATCAGCTTGCTGTTGAGTACGTGAATGATGTGGTCAAACTACATGGAATACCTTTGTCCATTGTATCTGGCAGAGATCCATGATTTGTTTCAAGGTTTTGGCAGAGCTTGTAGACAGCTTTGGGCACAAAGTTACACTTCAATACTGCTTTTCATCCTCAAACAGACAGACAGTCTGAAAGGACTATACAGACACTTGAGGATATGTTGCGGGCTTATGTGTTGGAATTCCAAGGTTCTTGGGATAACTACATCAGTTTGATGGAATTTGCCTATAACAACCAGTTTTATAGCAGTATTGGTATGGCTCCTTACGAGGCACTTTATGGCAGGAAGTGTAGAAGTCCTATTTATTGGGACGAAGAGGGGCTAAGAATGTTAGAAGATCTAGAGCTAGTTCAAGAAACAGTTGACTAGATTGGCATTGTTATGGCAAAGCTAAAGGCTGCACAGGATAGACAGAAAAGCTATTTAGATCAACATCGCAGAGAGATGGAATATAGTGTCGGGGATAAGGTTTTCCTTCATGTTTCGCCTTGGAAAGGCATTATCCGTTGAAAGAAAGTAAAATTACGACCACGATACATCGGTCCATATGAAATCATAGAGAAAGTTGGTCCATTGGCTTACAGGTTAGCTTTACCTTCGGACTTGGCACAGATCCATGATGTTTTTCATGTGAGCATGCTTAGAAGATACAGATCAGATCCTACTCATGTGATCAACGAGCAGACATTTGATGTGGCTGAGAATATGAGTTAGATAGAGGAACCATTGGAAATTCTGCAATTTGGGGTCCGACAGCTTCGAAATAAAGGCATTCCTATGGTTAAAGTGCTTTGGAAGCATCATTCTCAAGGCGAAGCCACTTGGGAAATAGAGGCTCGGATGCGAGATAAGTATCCACACCTATTTGAGAGTACAGGTGCTGAATCTCAATTTTTTACCCCAAAATTTAAAAAGAAAATATTTAGAAAAAAAGTATATTATTTTAGTTCTAATTTTAGTTTCTTTTTATTTTAAAAAAAATGTATATTAAGAAAAATATTAAAAGAAGAAAAATAAAAAAAATTAAAAAAGAAAAAGAAATAAAGAAAAAATAAAAAAAAAAGAGAAAAAGAAGAAGGAAAAAATGAATAAAATTGAAGAAAGGGTTTAATTGAAGAAAAAGAAAAGAAATAAGGGAAAATTGAAAGAGAAAATAGGGAAGGAAGGGCATAATTGAAAAGAAATAAAAGTTTAGGGGTCAAAAGTAGAAGAAAGGAGAAGAAGGAGGGATGAAAGGTAAATAGCAGTTTGGTTTTGAATCGAACCTGCTCGGTTCGATTCAAAAAACATTTTTCCCATCTTAATTAAAAGAGCAAAACGCCGCATTTTGATGTTATACAGCGTCGTTTTATTGCTAAGGAAAACAAAAAAAAAATATAAAAGAAAACAGGTGAAAACGTCGAAGTGAAACAGAAAGACAGCCTTCGAACTGAAACACGAAGAACTAAAGATACAGGAAGCCATGAAACTAGCGAGGAACAGAAGACAGAAACGAAGAAGAGGAAGGAACAAGAAAACGAATGCAATAAACGAAAAATGGAATCACTTACAGAAGAGTGCCTCCAACATAACAGAATCGCTACGTGGAGAAAGAAGAAGAAATCTGAAAAAGGGGAAGGAGCAATACGCAGACGCGGACACAAAGAGGATAAAAGGCGAAGCCAGCAACAACCAAAAAAAAAGGGAGGAGGTCAAGAGAGGGAGAGCAATTACAGAATCGAGTGAAAGTGTAAGCCATTTTTTTAGATTTAGATTTTATAATTTTTAGGGTTTAGAGTTTTCTGAAAAATTGGGAAAAATAGGGATTCGATTTCTGTAAGAAGAAGAAGTTTGTTTCTCGATTCAAAACTTGATTTGAATTCGAGATCAAAGAAAATTAGGATTTCTTTTCTGTTTTCAATTTTAAAATTGAGCTGAGGAGCTATTGAGGACTCTGGAATTGCAAATTGGCATTTAATCTGAGGTACTCCTAATTTAACTTCTGTTTTCTTTTATTTCAATTAATAAAAATAAATGGATTAGTCTGGGAACCGGACTAGTTAGATGGATTGCTTAATGCCATTCTTCTGTTCTAAACTTTGAATTTCTGATATTTTGCTGTTTTATTTTAGACTGTTTTATTTCTGATTTATTAAAAAATTCAATATGTTGAGTATTGCTTGAGTTATAGATATATAAGGTTTGATTCTATTTTCTGTTCTAGTTCATTTGTTTTTTTTTAATATTGTTTGCAATTAGAACTCTTCCTTATAGGTTGCAATTTCTGTTTGAAGATGATGTGAATTGTCTGCTTTCCTGAAATGGATTTGGGGACATTGTGTGACTGCTTATGACATATTGTCTTTGAACAGTCTTTGTGGAATCATGTTTAAATTCATTTGTTGATCATTTGGGCAGAATGTATGAAATGGATTAACGAGTTGCATATGATTTTCCTTGTTGATTGCTTTTCTAATTTCAAATTATCTCTTGAAGATTAGTTAATTTAACTCATTCAGATTTTTGGTCTTTATTGACTTTGCCATCTATCATTTTGTTGAAACAAAAGTATTGCATCTCATTCTGAGTTCATCTTTATGGGTATAAATAGAGTATAAACAATTCTCATCTGGATTGGGATCATTTAACATGACACTGCATGTTGCCTTGCTAATTCCTGTTGCACAATACTTTTTTGGTTTAGAGGTTGAAATGTTTGAATTAAAACCCATACTATTTGTTTATAACTTTGATACCCTTGTTAGTTCTTGGTTGTGAAATTGGTAGAACTTAGGTTATATCAAAAGGTCAATTCATGCCATCATTGTTTGTGCTTAAAATGACTAGAATGAGATTTGATCAATTTTAGAATCATTAAGGCTTTGTAAAGGAATAGCATTTGTGTTATAAAAACCTCATGTGTTGCCTGGATACATATTCATGTTTTCTATCTTGGAATAGAATCATGAATAAGGGTTTTAAAACAAGGGAACAACGAATTTGTTGTTCTGATTTTTGTTGACAGAAATGGTTAGGGTTTTTCTTTTTAAAATTTTATTGTAGTTGTCATATGCAATACAATCTTAAAGTTGCATGTTAAATAATTTGCTTTGAAATTGCATGAATCCACTTGTTTAACTATCTGTTACAAAGACTGATTTGAATTCAAGTTATCCTTAGGTTTATGGTTTGATGTAACTGTGAGCTTTGATATCTTTTCTGCTTGAGATTCATCTTGTATGCTACTGATTTGGTCATTATTGAATCGTAAACAATCCTTCTTTGATCATTGATTATTCAGTTTGGAAAATTAATTGACCATAAACAGTTTGCAAAAGAGTTGATTGGTACTTAAATTTGTTGGGAATGTTTGGAATAGTCATTTGTTGGTATATGATTGATTTGAATATATTTATTCTGCTGCTTGGAAGAAAATTGCATAATTGATTGTTCAAACAGAATAGGAATTATTAAGGGGCAGTTTGGTAATTTTGCAAAGTTATAGGGACTTTTTCGTAATTTTGCTCATTTGTTATGGATGTCTTAATTTCTTTATTTTTGGGATTATTGGGTTTAATGGGTATATTTGGATAGATTGTAATTTAATTAGGACCTTAATTGTAATTATTTTCTCCGAATCAGAGAAAGAATAATTAGTCTAGGGTTTGAATGGTTTAATTTCCGCATTTAAATTCCGCACTTTATTGCTTCTTCTGTTTGATTTAATTTTTCGCAAATGGCCGTAAATCGCCATTTAGGAACATCGTTAGTTCAACGGTATTTTTATTTAAAACTTAAAATTTTGGAAAGAAAAACAAACCAGAGGTTGGTTTTTACCGGGCGGCGGTTTAAGTGTAACTTAAACCGTCGTACCCAACCCCTTTACCTCGAATCTCTGTAATTTGACCAGTGCCTTTAAAATAAAAATGGAGTCATTTTTGAAAATTAAAATTTGGTTTTCCCGAAATCAGGTGGCGACTCTTAAAATGTTTTTAAGACCGACTAGTTTC
The DNA here is from genome assembly GCA_948099555.1 of Croton setiger. Taxonomy (NCBI): domain Eukaryota; kingdom Viridiplantae; phylum Streptophyta; class Magnoliopsida; order Malpighiales; family Euphorbiaceae; genus Croton; species Croton setiger. The sequence continues at coordinate 9,249 of CANUEY010274391.1, forward strand.
GGTAGCGCAAAAACTAAAAATGTTTTATCACTTGCTTTTGGAAAAATAAATCCGAAAACCGGAACGTCAAACAGTTTTTTGGCGACTCTGCTGCGGATTTTACAGTCAAAATTCCGGTTTTTATTAACTGAAATTTTGATTGTAATTAGGGGCTAACTCTATACGGTTTGTTTTCTTTCCAACTTTTAAGTTAAACTTTTCAAAAATTTTAAAAAACGTCGTTTGGCGATTTTCGGTCATTTGTTGCGTGTTTTATTGCTTTCTTTTCATTCTGTTTTAGGATTTGCATTTGCATCCTTCATCATCTTCTATCTCCATTCTACCCTTATCACCCCGCGATAAGGTTATCAGTGAGACCGGCTGCTGCCTTCCGAAATTTTTCGGATACACCAGTCGGAGTACTGGTAATGCATATCAACTGTAAGTCACGTACCAAACGGTATATAAAAGGTTAGGCCTCAAAAGCTGAAACCTCGCTTACAGAACCCGAGACCTGTCAAACCCGACTTAACCGACATGTAGTCGACCGTAGCAACTTCCATTTAGGATTTTACCCAATTTGTTGTGTTGTTGCTCTGATACATCATCCTAAATGTTAGTGTTACCGACAATCTCAAAGTCCCCCGCTGACTGTCGAAATTTAAGCCAAAAATCCTAGGGTTTTTAGAAGTCGGAATTTTGACCAAAACGAAGCCGTGTGCAGGTGATATAAGGGTGGAGTTCATGCATTTCCTACCTCCAGTTCTCCCATTTTTGTGTAAATAATATTTCTGTCTTGCATCACGTAACGTGATTTTCTGTTTCAGCCATTTTTAAGAGTCGATTACAGTCATGGTTTGTAGGCCCCAACCCTTAGTCGGTTGCTTAACTTGAACCTTTTTGCTGAGGAAAGGCGAGATAGCTCAATCCCGAACACAGTACCAAAGTTTCACCGGCACTTATAGTCGTGTGACAGAAATCTTTTTCAGAAGCCCAATTTGCAACCAGAAGATAATTCAGTGACACTACATTTGAAGCATAGCCAATTATGCCGTTTAACGTCACATCCCTTTAAAATGTAATTATTCAAATGTATTGTTATTAGCAGCTGTAAATCAGAACTTTCTGTCATGAATGAAAATGGAATTTTTAGCTATTACATTTCTGTTGTCTTTTGAAAGTGAGAATGTGAGAATCATAAAAAAATAAAATAAATAAATAAATAAAAGAAAAACAGAAAAATAGAAAAAAAAATCGAAGAATAAAACCCTGCTTAAGCGACAATCGCGCTTAAGGCAAAAATAAAGGCATCCTAAATGTAATTGGCTAGTTAATGACAAAAGACATCCTAAATGTAATTGGCTAAACTATACTTGCCTTCTCAGACAAAAATTTTCAAGTTCTCTAAACGGCTGCGGCGGAAGGACCGACGGCTCATGACAGTCAATCGGCACATTAGAATTGCATTCATCCTGTTTGTTTAAATTTCTGTAAATACACATTCATGCATGCATACATGAATCATCTCCTAACAAATTTTCACTGTACAGCCATATAGTTGTCATAGCTTCCCGAAACTGTAAGCCAAACTGGGGTGGCAAAGAATCCACGGTAGACTAATCAGAGTATCTTATTCATCAGGTATCAACATTCAATCATCTGAGATGGCTAAAGAAAGTTCCAGCAAAGTCACATAGTTCAATGAGATCGAGGCTACAATGAGAAAAATGAGGGCCAAAATGAAAGCTGAAATGGAAGCTGAAATCGATGCTAGGGTTCATGAAGGGGTCGCCCAAGTTTTAAGAAACATGAACATCGATCCTTCTCAGTCAGCACATCTAATTCCCAAAGACACTGGGAAGAAACCGATGAAGTACCAGATCGATCCTGAACTGTGCCATTAAGACCCAGAACTATACCAACAGCTGTTGGACGAAGGTATGGCTCCTGCAGTTGAAAATGATATGGATGAAGTACTGGAGACCGGGGGCAATAATAGGGCCGAGTTTATGGTTCAAAAAACAAAGGAACGGACTGAGGAAAAAGAATTCAGAGCTGAGAGAGAAACCTCCGATGAAGTTAAGAAGTTGAGCAAACAGCTTGAAAAGATGAAAACCTTTATGAAATCGAAGGGCTTACAGAGTTCTTAGGTGACAGTGATGATGAGGATATGAATCTGAATAAAGCTACACCTGTAGCTTACAAAATGCCGAAGTTCTCTCTGTACAATGGTATGGGCAACCCAAGAGTTCATCTGATGCAATACAAGTCTTTGATGGAAATTAGTGGCAGCCCATCGGAGGATATTGTTAAAATGTTCCCGTTGTCACTAACTGGTACAGCATAGGCCTGGTACTACAACCTGGATAAGAAGAAGACCAAGGATTGGAATGAACAATGTTCGAATTTCATAAAGATGTGTGAATCAAATTTCAGTACTTTGTTTTTATATATGTCTTTTCATTAAGATAATTTTCATTACTTTAAGTCATTTTTGCACAATTTTGTAAGTCTTAAGCCTAAACACTAAATAATTTTTTGTGAGTGAGTTTCCATGCTCAGTTTAAGAATCCTAGAACTTGCTTCACAACCTTCCTAAAACATAAATTAGGGTTGCAAATTCAAAAATGATAAAGACAAATTAGGAATAACCATTTAGCTTAAAAAAGCCTACCCAATTGAATAAACCTCTAGATGAGCCCCTTCTAGCCAAAAAAACAAACAGGTCATTTCTAAACCAGACAATAAGCCAGCCTAAAATAATTAAATTCCTTCAGTTACCCTTTCGAAAGAATCACATAGGTGAAGGTCTAAGAAAAAATAAAGAATAAAGTGAAAGGTAAAGTCAGGTAGAAGTAAAAAATAAAAGAAAAGTAAAAATGAGAATGTGATCAAGCATGATCAAAACAAAGACCAAAAGTCAAGATCAAAAACAAAAAGAAAAGAAAAATCACCAAAATTAAAAAGTCAAAAGAAAGAAAGTAGAAAGAAAAAAAAAGAAAAGAAAAGAAAAAACAGCTAGTAAAAAGAAAGAGTTGGAAAACTCTTAAGAATCAAAACAGATTGAAAATAAGAAGTATTCTCGACCAGAAAGCTGACAATGCTATAGACAATTCACTAGAATGTGATTCTTTCAAAATAAGCCAAAATTTTCTGTTTTAACCAACCCTGAGCCAGACCCCATTACAACCAAAAGAAAAGACCTTTTGATTTGAATTTATAACCACTAAAAGTGGAGGTTAGGTTTCAAAGCAAGCCTATGGTGACTTTTAGCTCACCGCAGTGAACGCTGAGTGCACAAACCATAACCCTTTTCAAACACATGAGTGAAGTTGTGAGTTTGAGTGACTTAAAACAACTTAAGGTAAAGTTAATTATCTTGATGAAAATACCTATATAAAGATAAAATACTGAAATATGTTGGGTTGAACGAATTCTCCACTGATCAAAGACCAATCTGAAAAAGAACAATAGTTCCGCAGTTCCAAAGGTCAAGAAACTCCTAACAGAAGAAGAATGAACAATTGCTCCAGTCAGGGAGCACAGATGAAATATAAGAAAAACTCTGGGGGCATGGAAAAGCTCTGACAGGTGAAAAGCACCCGAAAAGGGATGTTCAAATGAGTGTCAAAGAAACAGACACGATGAAAAAAGAAATAGAAAAGCCATCTAATCTGATCCTGAAATAGGATCTTCTGAGAAGTCAATTGAAAATTTTGTGCCACCCCAGACGGTTTCATGGCTCGCAGCCATTGCATTAAGATAGAATTGCATTTAAGAAACCATGCATACATGCATTTGAATAACAACACATTTGCATATTTTTGTTGAAGTTTTGCAGGAATAAAGTTCCCTATGAATGAGGAGAGACAAAGATCGAAAATAAAGTCAAAGAAAAGAAAATAGAAGAGAAAAGGCAATCGATTGCGGCCGAAGAAACAATCGGGTGACCAGAGATTCAGAAAAGTTGGAACTCACAGTCCTCAAACCTTTTCCTTAAGCCAAATGGGAAACTTTCAATTTCAACAATTCCTTAAACCAAATGGGAAACCCTTTCCTTAAACAAAAATGGGAATTTTCAATTCCACCCTTTCCTTAAACCAAATGGGAACTTTCAATTTCAATCACTCCTTAAACCAAATGGGAAACCCTCTCCTTAAACCAAATGGGAAAACTTTCAATTTCAACCACTTCCTTAAACCAAATGGGAAACCCTTCCTTAAACCAAATGGGAAATTTCAAATTCAAACTCTCCTTAAACCAAATGGGAAAACTTTCAATTTCAACCACTTCCTTAAACCAAATGGGAAACCCTTCTGAAGGCGGTCCGGCTCCGGACTTTCCGGCTTACAAGCCGAAAAGATAAAAATTAAAATTTAATGTGACAAAACATTTTTGAATCGGTTGCCGAACTAGTCGGTCCTAAAATCATTTTGAGTCGCCACCCATTCGGGAACCGGTTTTGTTTTGAAAAATAAAATGCGGAAAATAAACCCTAAAACTAACCCTAAACCGAATACCTATTAATTACATTCTACCCTTTTGATTCCTAAATTCAAACCCAAATCCCAAAAATTGTAAAATAAGGCATTAAATGGAAAATTACAAAATGGTCCTCCAAAATATGTAAAATTGCATATTAGTCCCTATTTATAAAAATTATCAAAACAAGTCATAATATGTGCCAAATCAAGTGAACAATCAATCAAACATACAAAATAACATTCAAAAGACAAATAAAGCAAAATTACGATTTAGCCCTCTAAATTATAAAAATTACAAAATTGCCCCAAAGTGGAAAATCATTCAAATCGTCATAAGATAAGCCAATCACATCAATAATTCACGAACCATGCAAATCCCAACGTTTTAGAGGCAAACTATGCAAAATTACATTTTAGTCCTCAATCTTTGCAAAAATTACAAATCTGCCCCTAAATTAAATTCATTCCAGAATTGGCCTTATATTCCTAAGGTTATCAAACTGCTCATATAACATGCACATTGCTTTAAACAGTTCCAAAATATTCAAAACAGGCCCTATGAATTGTAATTTCTGTTTATATTAAAGGCCAAATATGTTTGATAACAAGTCTAAATGAACAAAATGATCCTCATTCATACAGGTTCAAAGCAAAAACATTCTTGTATGTTGATCACAT
>CANUEY010274414.1:0-20425 GCA_948099555.1 Croton setiger
CAACTTTTCCGGCCACCTCCGGTGGTTTTCTGGCAAACTAAAATGACAGATCTCTAGACAAACATACCCTCTACAAACTCATAAAGCCAAAACTCACATAGGTTTCACCAAATGGAAGTTATAACCCTCCAAAGTAGCAACCTCAAAACTGCCTCTATACTTAGAATTTCTACCCAGAATTTTGTTCATCTTCTCACACGAATTCTAGCCCTTTTCTAACCAATTTAACACTTCAAATCACATCATATACAACCTATAAACATATCAAAACAATTGGATGTAAAGATTTGCTAAGGTTTTTCCCTAATTCTCTCTTATTTTCTTCCTTTTTCTTTCTTTTCTCTCTTCCTTTCTTCTTTTTGTTTTCTCTTTCCAAAAACCAGCCAAACCCACCTCTACACCTCTTCATTTCTATCACCTATCAATCCAGCAACCACAATTTAACAGCAGCAGCTTGCCTAAATTTGTTTTGCATGAAAATATCTCTTTTAATATATTAAACCTTTAGTAAATATATTTATTTACTTTTATTTACTTCCTTCATATCTAACTTTCTTTAATTCTAGCCCCCAAATCACTCCAGCACCAGCTTAAAAATTGTTTTTGGTGTCAAAATAAATAGTATAACACGTGTATGAAATTTCATAAAAATCGGAATCCGAAAATTTATCGCGGTTCGATCGGTGCCCTAAACCGAACCGAAACCTCGACGATTTTTACAGAACTGTAACCGTACGACGTCGTCGTATAATTTTGGTCTCAAAACTCTTTAAATCATGTATGGAAACATATAAAATCATATCAAAATTATTTGACGCGATTTCGGCACTTTCCGATCGCGCAGGTCCGGAAACCCTACTTAGCTCCGTTTGTGCCTTTCGACGGCAAACGAGCCTATAAATCAACTTGTTTCTCTTATTTAAAACATTTATCATCAATTATAATTTATATAACCCATAATTAACTCATTGATCATATTAAATCATGATGCATTTGAAAATGCATAAAATGCATGAAATGACGTCGGAACGACGTAGGGTTTAGGGTTGGAATGTCACATAGCATAGGTTGAAATTCACATTCAAATCATATATCATCATATTCAAAACATATCCAAATCATTTACTTAATTTTCATATCATATATTATATCAAACTATAATGCATTTTAATCAAAAATATACAAAATGCATGTAATGACGTCAAAATGACGTAAGACTTAGGTCGGGGTGTCACACGGCTGCAATAGGGTTTAGAAGCTGAAGTTTTAAGAAGTTTTGATTTGGCTCTGATATCAAGTCAAAACATATAATTATATTTCTATGTATATTAAAGATGAAAGGTTTACAAATATAATTGTATTTCTATATATATTAAAAATGGAAGGTTTACAATCTTATATATGTAGGACATGATACAAACTGTAAATAAGGAAATAGAATCACAGCCTAATACGGAAATATAATCACAGCCTAATAAGTAAATAGAATCACGGCCTAATAAAAAAATATAATCACAGCTGTATATGTTCTCACAGTTTTTGCTTTTTGTTGGCTGCTGAAATGATTTTAATGGGGCAGCATTGTCTCAAACTTTTGCTTTCAAATGTTTGAGAACTATTTTCTTTCAAATTGATTTTGTTTTAGTCAAATTTAATTATTCAAAATGCATGCTTGGTAAATATATGAAAATAGAAAAGTTCTCACACCTCTTAATGGAGTTTTGTCATCTTTCCAAATATTGATGTACTTTCTTTTACTTCTAATATGACAAAATGGATGAAAGTATAGATATATTGAGGTAGGCAACTGGAGCCTCAAAAGAGAGCAATTTAACTGCAACATGTCATCAAAATGCACCACTGAGATTTCGATAGTCTTGTTTTCAATAGAATTTGGCAGCTAGTCGTCTGTCATGAATTCCTTCAAATGAGTGGATGATGACTGAGGCATGTGTTTACGCAAACTTAGTGTAGACCTATATCAGCAGTGATCAGGGTGCATCTTTTTCACATGTGAAGCCAAACAATAGGTTGAATAGTTTTCAAGTCCTGATTGATGATTTGTACTAGAAAATTAGCAGTTTTTATCTGGATTTGTATTCATTGGGTTTTTCATTAGGTCTGCAAACTTTTTTTTTCTGGGTTGATGTAGCAGAATTGTTGTCTGGCCCATAACTTCAAAGCCTCCCTGTATATAACAATTGCGCTTGCCTGTGCATGTCTTTTAACAACACGATGAGTGTGGTATGCCAAGCTAGTTGGTCGAAGCTTTGGTAAGAGAGCAGCTACTGGTGAGCTCAATATAACTTGCATTTTTTGGTTTATTTCTACTTTTTCTCTATTTTTTCTGCATTGGTCAGATTTTGTATTTGTATCATGTTATACATATTGATTTTTGTGGATAAATGACTTGTACTGTCTTTTGTGCTTATGTTCGCTATTTGAAAGTTGTATAATGCAAAAAATAAATCGTCATCTATCATAAAGTTTTGCAACAAAGGAGCATTTGTCACCTTATAAAATGTAACAAAGTGCATTTTTGATGGAATCCAGATGTTCATGGTCTGCGTCTCTTTATTTAAGAGTTGCATTTCAGTTTCTCTTTTGCTTTGTCAAACAGTAGTTATTTAAATGTCATATTTTAATGTATATGACACAGTACCATGTTTTCTTTTGTATGCAAGCTTCATTCATATTTCTCACATTTCCCGTCTAACATGGTGTTCCATTCTTTTAAAGACTGCCAATGGAGGGTTTCAAAGGATGACAGAAATGAAAGAGCAGCAGATAAGTCATCAACTTATGATTCATGGCAAAAAGATAACAAATAAAAAACTAAAGGGGATGACAATGCTTGACGTTGACGCCATGATGGTTACTTCAAAATGGAGGCTCAACCAGCTCCCCCTGCAACGAAAAGGCCTGCATTTAGGGAGAAGAAAACACCAGTGCTAATACTGGTCTTTTCTGATCATCCCACCTGTAAATGAAAGGAAGGAGGAAAGGGACCACAATCCCCGTTATCCTGAGAGATCTGAAAGGCCAGTATTAGGTTACAAGAAAGCACCTCCAAGTGGTGGCCTCTTTTCAAGGGAAAGATATGGCGGCACTGGTGGTAGAGGCGGCAGTTATAGGGGAAGAGAGAGATTTAGCGGTAGGCAAGGTTATCACGCAAATGACACCCAAGTAGAGAAATGGAAGCATGATCTGTATGATGAGGCTGATAGGAGTACAACTTTAATGAATGAAGAGGATCAGATTGCAAAAGTTGAACTCTTGGCCTCATAGCTACAAGGAAGGATGATAGTACAAATATATCGATTGGTGGTGGTTTCATCTTTTATGGGAACAGTTATGGCAATTTCTTGGCAACATCTGAAGATTTTTACAGTTCTAGCAACTTCCCAAGATTATTTGCCTTTTGGGTTTTGGAGATTTTGGTACAAATGAAGTTGGAGGCTTAGTTTTGGAGATAGAACAGTATTTTAATATTAGCGGCAATGCACCAATGGCGGAGGCTTTAGTTCTCCTTAAAGCTTTGGTTTGGTTTGTTAAGACTAATTTTCTGTTTGTAGGCTTTATGTTTTCAGATTATCAAGTTGTTCTTTATGGGTTTTATGTCAACCCCATACCCCTTTCAGAGTATGGTGGCGTGGTTTGTGCTTGTTAGTTTTTTACTTTACAGAAGTCCCAACTTATCCTTTTGTTGGCCTTCTAGACATAGGACTGCTCCTATGTTAGTTCAGCGTCACATTCCTATGCTAGTCTAATTGTATAGATCACTGTCTCAACAGTGTCTTATGCTTTCTAGTAATGCAGTTTCTCCCCGTTTGGGGTTTTCAGAAAAAAAAAAAAAAAAAAAAAAAAAGCAACAAAGGATGGAGTTCTTGATATGCATATGCAATTAGAACCAGGGAAACATATTTGTTATTTTGTTATCCATTAGTGATCTTTTGGCTCTTCTGATGCATTTTTTATTGTGTTCTTAGTTAAATTTTTTGATGGACCATTGTTGAATTGGCTACTCTTTCTTTATCAGCGCCAACTTTTGGTTTGTATTCCATCTAATCCAAAAAATCTCTTACAGTCATGGATTATGCCATAAATGTACAAGAGAATCTTTAAGTCATGTATGGTTAACAGAACCTGGAAAAAAATCCTTGAATTGAAACGCCTAAACAATGCTAACAGCTATAAAATCTTGCATTCGCAAAATAAATTATAAAAAACAGGGAAGAGGAGCACCAAGTAACTTCGACTAGTTTATGTATATCAAAGACGAAGATCTTCGATGTCAGTGAGTACATCCCTCCCCTCAGAAGACCTAGTAGGTAGGTTGACAACAAGCTGACCACAGGCGCCGCTTATGTCCTGACCCATTTGTTTACGAACAGTTGTTCGAATGTTATAAACACCTCGGAGAATGATCTGGAATCTTGATACTTTCTCCTCACTACTGGTACTGAATTGACTCAAACTACCAATTGGATTAAAAGGTATCAAATTTACAACCTGCACCAGAAGCGTGAAGTGTGTCAAATGCCCTGAAAAAGTATCTTTCTTTAGTTGCTGAAGAGAGATTCCGTTACATAATACATTCTGCACATGCTCAAACTTAAATTCTATGGCTCACCACTTCAAATGTCTCGAGCAATTTGCCAAGCTGGTGGGCATGTTGCTCTTCATCATTTACTCCATCAAGCATTATGTACTCGATAAATATTTTTTGCTGACTGAAAAATATGTCCATATGTAAGAGAACAATAAATGCAAGTTCAGAGCATTATCTGCAGAAACATCAAGGGGTAGGTTTTACCTATTTTTTTGATACACTTGTAAAGCATCCATAAGTTTTTCCAAGGGAAAAGCCCGAGCTGCTGGCATTATATGGCAGCGGATATCCTGCACTGGCGCATGCAACGATACTGCCAAGTTCAAACCAGGAAGATCTTTGTGAATCTTGTTAATGGCATGGATGACCCCGACCTACGTAACATTAGATTCAAACAATACTTATCTCCTACATTGACAAATCAATTTTCAATTTCCAACCTTTTCAGTATTACCTTAGTGAACATTTTTTGATAATGGGAAGGAAGTGAATATGACTCCGAAACAAACATGCATGCTTTATGAAATGGGTGTGGACAACATAATGCGTGCCATCTTCACTCTAAAAATGTTGGGTTGTGTAGGCATATGCAATCGTGCACATTATAAAGCTTAACCACTAACTCAACAGCAATTGCAAATGGTAATTATCCAACAATAACATAAGAGAAAGACTGAATTTACCATATATCTAAATCACTTGGGAGAATGCAAGTGCTAAAGCCATTTCATAACTTGAAAGATATCCTGGTGTACAAATGATATCAAATTTTTAAATACTATGCTCACACAGTTTCTTAAAAATATGGAAAGAACAACCCTAAAAAAAGGCAGTAAGGCTGATTCAAATCTTATTTAAAAGTAAATTTGGCCAGAAATGTATCATGTAAAAGGACAGGAATATGTGTGGCCATACCAATTTCCATAAAATAATCAACAGCAATAAGGAACTCTAAAATAAAACATAAGAGATGATAAAAACTAAAATGATAAAGAAGTATTCACAAAGCAAATGCACGAACCGTTGACACGGTAATTCTCTTTGGTGACAGCTGAAATGGAGATCCCATCATGACACGAACTGCTTCCACCAGTGCAGAATAATTATTTAGTGGTTCTCCCATTCCCTGACCAAAAGAGTGGAAAGTCAACACATGCAAAAATTTTCAACTGCATTTTGACCAGTGGAAGGATAGGAGGAAAAACACACATTTTAAGTTGAGGGAGGAGTGCAAGTGGCGTTCGGGGGTAGGATTTTGAGGGAAAGGGCAAAATGGGAAATTTGCAGCATTCCAAATTTTGTTAGGTCACCACCGAAGTAAAAAAATTTCTCTCTCAAGAGGCCAACAGTGAATATTCCAGCCAACTTAAGTATTCAACATAGAACACTTGAGGATCCTTGATATTCCTTTAATTTCATATCTACTCTTGAGGTCAATAGTCATATATAGCTATATATAACAAATTCTTGGTAGAATGGCACAAATAAATAATCCTCTATATACCAGCTCAATGATACAAGTCGCAGATCATATCAAATTACTGAAACTAACAAAGATAACGCTTCAGTTTAGAACGACAATTGAGAATTTTTCTATTTGACATTTAGAATCAAGAATGCCACCTTATGCGAGAAAATGTGGTTGGAGAAAGTAAAAATTTACCATGAAAACAACATTCCGGATTTGAGACAAATAAGAAGCATGAACTAATTGTTCAACAATTTCTCCTGCTGATAGATTGTTTTTGAATCCCATGCTTCCAGTTGCACAAAACTTGCAACCCATTTTACAACCAACCTATATCAGTAAAAGGAAAAGTTAAAGCTATTAACTCTCTACGATTTACAGTTCATAAGCCAAAATTAGCGAGCAGATAGTAAAAACAGGAACAGAAAGTGTCATCACCAAGCAGGCCAAGCATCAAATATCACTCAATAAGTTCACAAGAACTCAAAAATCAAATGGAATGATATAGATTCCATCACAATTCATTCAAGTTCCACATGTATTTAATTGCCAAATGGAATCTTTGAAGAAAAATTTGAGAAAACAGAGGTGGTACCTGGGATGAAACACACAAAGTAGACCTAAGACCACCGGGACGTGGTTGGCCACCATATTTCCCTAAACGGGTGTCGTACCTCATAATAACAGCCTCCACAAATGCTCCATTCTAATCAACATTATAAATCAAACCACAGAATGAGAAAAAACTAATCAGACTCACACGCATACAAGAACTGCTACAGGAACAAAAGAAAAATGTTATATCTTCAGGAAGCATGCACTTTAGATGCAATTAGAAAGACCAATGCCTCAAACAGGAAAAAGGGATAAAATGGAGGCCAATTGTGATTGATAAGGAAATCATGGCATTCCATAACATATAACAACACATAAAATGCCTAAGATGGGGCATGTAAGCAAGGAAAATCTAACACAAAATACGGATTGATATGCATTATTGTCACAAACATTCATGCCATTGATATATATCCAAAAATTGAACTACCTTTCTGCATTCCCTCTAAAGACCATAACAATGTGATATCAGTAAAAAATATATATATAAAAAGAAGGAAAGTGAATGCATTATATAGTTGGTAATCTTGGATATTGTTTATTGAACCCACAAAAGGGAGAATATAAACCGTACCTGCAGCTTGATAAGAAGTTTGGTGGTGACCCCATCATCTGATTCAATAACATCGTGAAGGGTTGAAGTGAAAATTCTGAACTTTGATTGCAACAATGGATATGCAGCTGAAGGCAAATTGGGTATTTCATTCCATTGACAATTAGGGTTCTTAATTACATACCTTCATAATTCATCCAAAGCAAAAAAGAACAAAAAATCTTATTAGTTCTAAGTCATATAAACCATAACTATTATGCTACATAACTAGAATTCGGCTTAATATCATACTTCCAAATGAAGGGGATGAAGAGGAGGCTGATGCCTGCTTCCTCAAACTCTCTTCTGATATCTGGGGCGTTGAAAATTGAACCAACAACCATCCTTTATTTCCTTACAGACCTAAATATCTCCTCTGTCTGAATTTTGCTCAAAAGTTATAATTGGCCGCCGGTTGGTGCTGAAGGTAGGAGACGACTACCACACGGGATTATTTTTCAAAAGGGATAATTATAGTTTAGTTCTAGTATTTTTACAAAGTTTATCATTTAGTTACTATATTTTAAAATTATATTTTCAATTCCTGTCTTTTTCCAATATTAAGTTTTCTTAAAAGAATTTGTGATTTTTTTTAGAATCTATAAATTGCATCTAAATTATCTTTATAATAAATTTAAAAAAATTATACATATAACAATTATAAAAACTAATAAATTACTTGTTATTTATTAAAAATCTCTGGTTCGTTTGATTAATAATTGTAATTTAAGAGCATCTCTAATGTTAATGTGAATTGCTGCTGATGTGTTAAGTAAAATGAAAGATGTTAATGCTTTGCTTAACATTCAAATTCTCTCTATTGCAACATTCAAAAAATTCTCTCTAATGCAACATTTTTTATTCAATATTTTCTTTTCATTTTTGGACTATAATTTAATATATAATCTGAACATTGTTTAGAAGACTTTCTATTTTTAGTGAGTCTGCTAAACAATATCTATTAAAACACCAACTTGATAATAAAAATAAACATTCACATCTTTTCATTTTCTATCGTGATAAGTGGATCAACGCAGATACTTTAATTTTAAAAATATTAGATTTCTTAGTCTTAGTCTTTTTGTTTTAAAATATTTAATTTTTTAAATATTATATTAATTAACCTCGAGAAGGAAGTTGAAATAGAAAAAAAATTAAAAAATAAAAAATTGAAAATCTAAGCTTAAAAATATATATTTATACATATAAACATAGAGATTAAATCATAATTATCATGTTTTCAAAGAAATAAGAGACTAGTAAAGCTATGCATGGATCACGAGGTTCGAACCAATACTTGAGATGGATCCACTCAAAATTAAAATCGATTAAGAATATATAATTTAGCAATTGAACCGACACCGTAACTAATTTTTTATTTTATATGAATTTAGTTCTGATTCTACTAACCGAAACTATTTTGAAACCACAAGAAAAATTTGAATCGACATAAAGAAATATGAAAAAACATGTGTAGTTTTAGTTGTGTTTCTAACCTAAATTAAAATTTTGTCAAAACCTATATAAGTTAAATAATAAACAAATAGCAACTACCTTCTCTGATCTATAACTCTAATTCATGAACAAATATTAAAATAACTAACCATCTTCGTCTTTCTACTTCTTCCATTTATTGAATATGTAATTGAAATTGGGAGTTGTTTTGATAATTAGCTGATTCACTCATAAGGAAGCAAATTTACCAACTTTAATAGTTTTTTTTAATATGTAAATTTTCTTTTTTCTTTTTATTTTTTGTCACACATATTTGATGATGTTAAACTAAATATTTAGCTTTTTTTTTTTTCAATATATCAAACACACTTTGAATCTATAATAATTTAGTTGGAATTTTCTTTAAAAAAAATTAGATGGAAATTAATTTTTTTTAATATAAAAAACTTTAGTTCTCTAAAATCAGAACCGAAAAATGAAAAACGAACCAATACCAAGCTGAAATTCAATTTTGGTAGTTCAAATTTTAAAGAAACCAACATATTGATTCTTATTCCGAATTATAACAAAAATCAATCCAAAATCAGAACCACTCAATTTTAAATAAAAGTATTAAACAATGTTGTTTGGTCTATCATGATGAGAAGATACTGCTAATTAGTAAAATCAATTTTACATAGTAAATATCTTTTTATTGGTTATTTAGTTTATACATAGAAAGTTCCTTATGAAAGGATAAATTAACTCCTACATTTCATTTGCAAATATTCTGTTAGCTTACCATATCCTTCTGTCGGTAAATTTTGTCAATCAACTAAAAATTCAAACAGTTTCTGTATGGACTCTAAATCTTAGGCCATCTTCAATCATAAACTACAAAATGCAATCAATCCACTAAGTTCACAAAAAATAACTCCAACCAATAATTTATTTTTAACTTTAAAATGGAATATTTTCAGTATACTATCAATATTTTTTAAAACTATTTAAAATTTCATATTCCAAATTCAATTATTTTATTAACAGAATTATATTACATTATTTTTTACCATATAAATATTGAATGTTATTTTTATATCAGCTACATTTAATTAAATTTAAATAAATTTTTTAGTTTTGAAATATAGTAGAAAATTCAGATTATATGGAAAAAATAATAGAATTACAACATAAAATAATAACAAAAAAGATAAAACACACTCTTAAAAAAAATTAATAATTCTAATTATCCTAAGAATTGGAAAATCGTTCTCATAAATGATCTATTAAAAGCAGTATGTAGATCATAATGAGCTTCTTTGTCCTTGATTTTTCTACATTAATTTAGAATATTTTCATCTTCAATTATTTCTATAGTTGGAGCTTTTGTTTCTCTCGCTTTAATAATAGGTGCATTTAAGTCACAATTATCATATTATGCAAAATAATACAACTAGTCATTTATGTCACGGAGCACTTTTTTTTTCAAAAAACCTCAGAATGCACGTTCAACATCTTTCTTACATGCTTCTTGACACATTGCAAACTATTATTTCTTTTCCCCATGTGGTTCGTGTACTGCTCGCATAATAGTTGATCATTTTGGATATATATTATCTACTAAATAGTAGTCCATGTCATATTCTTTTTCTTGAACTCAAAAAATGGATTGTATATTTCTGCATTCTGTACACCTGTATTTATACATTTTGTTCCATAATGTAAAAGATCAAGTGTTTGATCTTATCTAGCTAACTAATTCTGTTGTAACAAATTTCTGTTTACAATTTGATTTTTGAATGAAGATTCTGTTTATACTTTCACTCCCCCTCAAATTGAATCGTAGGGTCTCTTATGCCCAACTTGACTAATGTTTCATTAAAGGTCTTTCTTGGTACTGTCTTGGTGAGAATATCAACTAACTGTTCTTCAGACCGTAATGGTAGACATATGCTCCCTTCTTCAAGTTTTTCTTTAATGAAATGCCGATCAATTTCAATGTGTTTGGTTCGGTCATGCTGTACCGAATTTTCTGAAATACTCACCGCTGCTTTATTGTCACACTAGAGTTTGCACGGTACTCTTGGTGGGAACTCGATTTCAGTCAAAAGTTTTTTAATCCAGAGAATTTTAGTGAGTCCCTGTGCGATTCCTCAGAATTCCGCCTCAGCACTTGACAAGGCGACCACTTTCTGTTTCTTACTCTTTCAGGTTACTAGGTTACCCCCCAACTATTAAAAAATAGCCAGAGGTTGATCGTCTATCAACCAAGTTTCCAGCCTAATCAGCATCTATAAAGGCTTGTACATCTAGATGTCCATGGTTCTGAAAGAGCACTCCATGTCCAGGTGTTCCCTTTAAGTACTTGATTATTCTGACAACAGCCTCCATGTGAATTTTCTGTGGCTTGTGCATAAACTGACTCACTACACCAACCGCGTATGCAATATGAGGCCTGGTATGTGAAAGGTATATGAGCTTACCCACTAACCTTTGATACATGTCTCTATCAGCTAACCCTCCTCCTTCAATGATCTTGAGACCATGATTAACAACCATAGGCATGTCAACTGGCTTACAATCCATCACCCCTCCTTCAATGATCTTGAGACCATGATTAACAACCATAGGCGTATCAACTGGCTTACAATCCAACATTCCAGTTTCGGCTAGAAAATCTAGAACATATTTCTTCTGTAAAATGAATATCCCTTTCGTTGATCTAAGGACTTCAATTCCCAAAAAGTATTTAAGTCTTCCCAAATCTTTCATCTCAAACTCCTTAAAGAGCCTTTCTCTTAGTGTACTCATCTCTGCGTTGTCATTCCCCGTAAGAACCATATCATCCACATATATGATCAAACAGGTTACCAATTCTTGTCTTTTCTTCAGGAAGAGAGTTTGGTCAGAATTACTTTGATGGTATCCATACCTCTTCATTGCCGCAGTGAATCTCCCAACCAGGCCTAGGTGACTGTTTTAGATCGTACAGTGCCTTTTTAAGTCTGCAGCCTTTCCCATTCTGAATGTTTCTATAAAAACCTGATGGAATCTCCATATAAACTTCCTCCTCCAACTCACCATGTAAGAAGGCATTTTTCACATCGAACTGATGTAATGGCCAGTCAAGATTAGCTGCTATTGAGAATAGTACCCGTATGGTATCTATTTTAGCCACTGGAGAGAAAGTTTCTGAATAATCGATACCATAGGTTTGTGTATAGCCTTTTGCAACTAACCTTGCTTTATATCTTTCCATCGTTTCATCTGTTCGATGTTTTATGGTAAACACCCACTTACACCCAACCGGTCGTTTCCTAGCTGGTATTCTGCACACTTCCCAGGTACCATTCTTCTCCAGTTCCTCTATTTCAATGTTCATGGCCTCTTTCCACTTCTCATTTTTTTGAGCTTCCTCTACTGTTCTGGGAATCTCCACTGAGCATATGGCTTTTTCAAACACCCTTGCTGTTTTGGATAGACTCCCCCTAACTATGTTTGCCATAGAATATCTTGAGCTACGAGATTCAAACTCTGGTTCATATCTTTTTGGTGTAACCCCTTTGTTTTTTCTGGGAGGTAAGACATACCTACCAATTTGAGGTTCCTCAGGGAGCACATGATTAGTTTCAATAGCAGGAGAAGTAGGGGAGGTAGGAGGAGTAGAAGGAGTGGAAAAAACTTCTAAGGGAAGTTTAGAACTACTAACCTCAGGACCATCGGACGAAGAAGATATATCGAGCACTGGCAAAGTAGACTGCTGCTGGGCCTATACTATGTCATCAGAAGCCGAATCGGTGGACCTACCTACTTGCTCTGTTGGATCAGTTTCAAAAAAGACCAATGGGCTACGCAACCAATTTAGTGGATACCTCCCCCTGCTCACTGAAGTGGTTAAAGTAGTATTCTGTTTCTAAAAATCACAGTCTATTGTTGTATATAACCGCCCAATAAAAGGATCAAAACACCTGTAACCCTTTTGATAAACCCCATATCCAACAAACACACATTTAATTGCACAAGGATCCAGTTTAGTGCGATGTTGTTTGGGATATGGGCATAAACAATACATCCAAATATACGTGGAGGTAAGGTAAGAACAGATGGTAGAGTTATATGACTAAACAAAACATCAATCGGGATTTTTAGACTTAGAGTTTTTGTAGGCAGTCAGTTCACAAGGTATATGGCAGTAGCCATAACCTCGGGCCAAAAATGTTTAGGTACCTTATATTCAATCATGAGAGCCCAAGTGATCTCCAAAAGAGTTTTATTTCATCTTTCGGATACCCCATTTTATTGAGGGGAGTATGGATAGGATGTCTGATGTATAAGCCCGTTTTCTCAAGCAAATACTTAAAATTTATGATTCATATACTCACCCCCATTATATGACCAGAGAATTTTAATATGTGTCTGAAAATGTGTTCTAACCAATTGAAAAAACGAGACAAATGTATTAAACACCTCAGACTTATCTTTAAGAAAATATACCTAGGTCATTCGGATGCAATCATCGACAAATAGTAGAAAATAAGAAAGTCCATTTTTATGTTTTACTAGTGCTGGACCCTAGATTTCAGTGTATAAATGCAAACGAAAGGTCGATTTTAGTATTATTTAAGGGAAAAGGTTGTCTATGACTCTTAGCCATGATACATGTATCACATGAAAAAGAGACATTCTTAAAGAGTTTTGGAAACAAACACTTAATGTACTTTATTAACGAATGACCTAACCGCCGATGCCATAACCAGGCTTGTCGTTCAACTATTCCGTGAGCAAACGATGTGAGTCCTTGTTGATTCACTTCATCCACATAGTACAATCCATTTTTCTTAGTACCACGCCCAATAATTCTCCCCGTCCGAGTATCCTATACAACACAAAAATTGGAGAACAATAGAACTGTGCAGTTTAGTTCTTTGGTAAGATGACTAATGGACAACAATTTATGTGATAAAGCGGGTACATAAAGACAGTTTTGCAATTTAAGTGAGGGTGGCACATTAATACTCCTAGTTCCTTCAATAGGGACTAAATTTCCATTAGCTACCTGGATTTGGAATTTTTTCTGTTTGGTAGGAGTATGAAAGTCACTAATGTCATAAAACATTGTGTCAGTCGCCCCACAATCAAAAATCCATTCATTCCATTTTTTATGCTAATTTCATTTTGGGGTTTTTGTGTTATAAAAGATTTATTTTTGGTTAATTTTTCGGAAAACAGTTGATGGGCTTCTGGAATTGGTGGCCCAAACTTCAAATCTGAAGACTGAGGTGAGGGCCTAGTCTGGATTTCACCTGCAGACGGGCTGGCTCTAGGCTGGACCTCTTTTTTCTCTTTTCTCCATTCGGCCGTCCTCCTAAAGGCATCAATACACTGCGTTTTGCTCCTATTTTCTTTTTTTACGCCTTGCATTTTACCTTTGGCCTGATACGCTCCATATTCCTGCATTTCATGCTTTGTTTCATTTCCTGCGTCCCTTCCAATTCCCTCGAATCCTCTGCTAGGGTTTCCACACCTTCGTTGCTCCCCTTCTGCCTGCCTCTGTACCTCCATAGATTTTCCTCCCCTTGTCACTAAGCCTCCAAAACTCATAGGCTAGACTTCTCCCCTGGTGACGACGGTCTCCAGATTGCCCACCACGGCGGAGATGACGCCTTTGGTTCCCTTTTCTTCGTCTGCCACCAATCAGGATATCCGATCAATTTGAAACACCCTTCACGAGTGTGTCTCTTACCTCTACAGTTGGTCACCTCAGATTCGACTTCTCATCTACTGGCTGGAATGATAATCTAGCCGCCGGCTGATCTGACCGGCTTCTGGACACCAAACCGCTCCCTATTCTAGAAAAGGGTTCCCCTTCTCCCTTCATGATTTCGCATCTGCTTATCTCCCTCCTGATGGTTGCGTAAGCAGCGTCCACTGAAGGAAGTGGTTCTTTGTTCAATAGATCTCTACGATCTTTATCGAATCCATCATTAATTCCGGCCAGGAACTGATACAGCCGGTTCTGTTGAATCATTTTGTTGTAAATGTCCATATCCTCTGGACACTTCATCGGTTTGGGTTGTCTTCTGTTTATTTCTTTCCAAATAGACAGAAGCTTACTGTAGAACAGTTCAATGGAATCTAATCCCTGTTTGAGATCGTTGGCTTTGGTGGCTAGATCATAGATTTGAAGCCCGTTCCCCCTACTGCGATACATAACTTCGATTCCTCTCCAGAGATCCCAGGCAGTAGGGTAATCGAGATATTGGTTCACCAGTTCTCCGTCGATGTTTTCCAGTATCCAGCTGATAACGCTTGAATCAACCTGTTGTCATTTTGGAAATTCTGGGTCTGTGGTCAGTGGCGGAGAGGCAGTAATGTGTTTGAGCTTGCCTCTGCCACTAATCACCAGATACATTAGCTTGGACCATTTGGTATAATTCTGATTATTCAGTTTTTCTGAGATAGTAACACTTTGGCTGTTGTGGTTTCAGGTTTGTGAAGGCTAATTTGCTGGAGAAGTTCCAACAACTTCCTTACTTGGACTAACTCTGCTTCTGCCATAGACTCTGTGGAAGATGAGCTTACCCCATCTGTCATAAGGTAAGTCAAAGGTAAATGATGAGCTGAAATGAAATACGAACAAATTACGGTCTCTTGACCGAAACCTTCTGCTCTGATACCATGCTAGTTTTAGGAATAAAATGGGTTAAAGAAGAACTCAAAAAATGGATTGTATATTTCTGCATTTTGTACACCTGTATTTATATAGTTTGTTCCATAATGTGAAAGATCAAGTGTTTGATCTTATTTAGCTAACTAATTCTGTTGTAACAAATTTCTGTTTACAATTTGATTTTTGAATGAAGATTTTATTTATGCTTTCAGATACTTCAAGCCTTAGAAAGTAAATGAGATGACTTCAGTACATTAATATCATTGTTTGTGCCTGACATACCAAGGTATGCATGTCATACCCATATAATTGGCCATAGCTTCAAGAATAATGAAATCATGACGACCTTTGAATTGTCTAGTTTATGCCCTGGGACAAATTTATTCATTCAAGACTTCCCAACATTCCAAGAAAACCATGTTGTTGGCCAATTTGGAGTAGCCTTGCAATATCATTGACATTAGGTGTTCTTAGATATCACTCTATAAATATTTCAACAATATTTTGACAAATCTTTTGAAACGTTTAATTGACTCATCAATTTTGACATACTCATCAATGGCATCTGGTATGCCATATGCTAGCATTCGAAACATAACAATTACTTTTTACAAGAATGCAGACCAGCTCTACCAAGACCATCATAATGTTGCTAAAAATAATCATCACAATTTCAGATTGCTTCAACAATTCGAAGAAACAAAGGTTGAGACATTCGAAACCTTTGAAGAAACATATTTGCACTGAAAAATAATCATTGAAGAAATTATGATGTGCAGCTTCACAATTTCGATTAATAACAATATGCCGTGGAATTGATCCTTCATGAGTAGTTCCGACACTCAATTAGGTGACATACAATTCCACCACACTAATATTGTTGCACATAATTTGTTGTATCATTTCATCCTTTTTAGAAGAAGATGGAGAAAAATGATGAAGATGAATTTTCATTCCCAAAAGTTAAAGAACCACCAATTTCAAAATGATGAAGATGAAAATTCATTTATAATTATGCTAATTAATATTTTTTGAGAAATGTAAAAAAAAAAGGTGGTTGATGATTCTTTAAAATATGGAAGAGCTAATTTATATTAAAAAAATTGTTATCATCACGAATTCAATCAAACGGACCAAATTGTATCCAACAATCTATTTTGAACATTGCTTTTTAAATAAAATTCTGAAAATATAGGACAAATCTAACGGTTAAAATCGTATGCAATTCATCCAACAGCCTATTTTAAAGATTGCTTTTTAGATAAAATTCTGAAAATATAGAACAAATCTAACGGTTAAAATCGTATGCAATTTATCCAACGATCTATTTTGAAGATTGCTTTTCAGATAATATTCTAAAAATATATAAAAAAAAAATCTTAACGACTCAAATCCTACGCAACTGAAAAAATTTTTTACACAAATTATCCTTATTTATATTTTTTATCTGGTAGAAGTAATAAAGAAAAATATTTAACTCCCTAAATATAGAATATAAGATTTGGATCAACCATACCTTCCTCATCCATTTCACAATTAATATAATATCTTTACGTGGTTTTAGCTATTCGAAGATCAAAATTTATATCAAATTTACATTGATATTTCTAAAGACCCCATTTTAGGGGAAATCAAACTTCAAAATGCTTTAGGTCCCCAGTAGAAGAAGTGTATAATGCCGCAAAAAAACCAACATGGAAGATAAGTACTAGAAGGACGTATAGTGCTAACTGAGAAGGTAGTTCGCAAACTAAACAATTGTGTTCGACAAGTGGAGCTTTTATAGTATGTTACAGTAAGATCGTGCAAACAGACTTTCCATAAAAGTTTCAAACCACAAACAAGGTTTTAAATTTGATCGTATCAGGAATATCATGTTCAAAAATTTTAAGATGATATTATCACATTAACACAAATTTCTCACAAAAATGGGGTGAATTATCTCTCATTCCACTCAAAAAACCCGACCTCCGAATCTCATCCACCGGAATTTCCTAGTTTGTCTGATTTTAAAATAAATTTGAGTGTTGGCACTGGTGGCTCCTTTTCCTTATGGGGTGAAAAAGTCAAAATGAAGAACAAGTTGGATGAAAATTAAATTGTTATGTTACATAAATTCGTTACACAAAAAACATATTCAACAATTTTTAAAACAAAAATTTAAATTAAATTTACCAATTTAAATAAAATTAATATATATTAAAATATATCACTCAACAAATTAATTGAAATCTATTATCAATTTATAAAATTAATTTTTTTTTTTTTTTTTTAAAATGCGTCGTTAGAGCGAATGAACCGCAAATTTGCAGCAACTTTGGGCTGGCTGCATAATGCAATACGTTTGGACTTGCAAATGACGAAAAAAACTGGAAAATGTGGAAGTGTTGGAGATGGTCTAAGCCCTTATTGGTGCACCTTCAAGTTTGTTGATCATTCCAAATCCAGCATGTGAATAGAACACCACATATTCCATGGCGCCTCCGCTGTTGTGGCTCTTGAATACGCTACTTATTTGAACCAGCATCCTTCAGTGCTTGAGAATGGCCACCGCTAACTTTACACTACAAACAGCATCTAGTCCAATTCCAGTTACAAATTAGAGTTACTCACCAATCAATTTTAGCCATAAAACTTTACTATATAAAAACCTTAGTTTATCCTTCCTCTAAATATTTGTTACTATTTTTGTTAAAAATAGAAGAAACAATATATTAAAATCAATAGCACAGCTGTATAAATTGAAAAACAGCATATAATATGATCTAACGGTGCTTAGGCTCAGACATGCTTGGATAGTTGGCGTTTCCTAGATCATATCTTTTCAATTAACTGCCAAAATTATTATTATTATTATTATTATTATTATTATTATTATTATTATTATTATTATTATTATTATTATTATTATTATTTGAAAAAATAAGGATGATTTTATTTGGTTAATTACAGTATTAATTTTTATGACTAAATTAAAAATGATTAATTGAAAAAATATGAATCTAAAATTATAGATTTGGCTCTTTTTTATAAGGTAATGCGGTCAACTAAATAAATGATTTATTGTTAAAGTAAAGTAAATATTTTTAATAGAAAATGTAAATAGGAGAAGATTCTGAAATTATACTATCACATAACCATGTGAATTGATTAGTTTGTTTATATCTATCTATCATATATATGATAGTTGAGATTTTTTTGTTTATATGACAAAATTAGATTATCATTTTTGTTTATATATATATATATATATATATATATATATATATATATATAAGGGCAATTAAGTCTTCTCATATTTATATATATAAAAAAGATATTTCAATTTTTTTTGTTAAACAAAATTTGTAAATTATGTTAATAATAAAATTTACATTGTAGTAATTTTCCTTATATATTATTTAAATATTAATAGACGATAGACTTTGAAAATTGGACAAATATTTAAGCAAATGATATATAAATCATTCAATGAATAAATTTTATATTTCCAATATAATAATTGTCATTTTTTAATATTTGTGAAGTTGGGGATGGATAGTTATATTTTATTTTATTTTTAATACAACGAAAGAATTTAATTCATGGATCATATAATAGGATTGATCCTCCATTATACTAACCATTAATCTAGACTTTCAACTCCAAAAAAATTAGATTTTATTTGAATAATGAACTTTTAAAAAATTAAATTTTAAACAAAAAGATAAAAGAAATATAGGCACAGCTCAATTTTGTAAAAAAAAAAAGGTACATCTTATTAGACAAAATAGGTACATTTCATTAGACAAAATATTATATATATATATATATAAATTTTTGAGCTAAATTTAAAAACTATTTTCAAAATAATATTTTTATACAAACTATATATTTATTTGTCTTTACATTAATGCATTAGTGAATTTCTGATTTTTTCAAGGTTTTATAAACCAAAATCTAGCCTCTCACGTTTTCTTTTTTGTTCTTTTTTTTTAGTGTCTCACTCACAAATTCTCCATCCATCTCCATACATTGTCACTCAGATGATAATAGAGAGGAGCTCGACTATATTTATTTATTTTTTTGTTCTGCCACCTTCAGTCCTTCATTGTTGGTATACACGATCGCATTTTCAGCCTTGTATCATGAAGGACTGAAAATGACCATTTGAAGGAAATAAAGATGGGAATTCCTTTATTTTAGAGACAATGATGACCATTCCTTTATTTTAAAGACAATGATGACCAGGTGTTTACAATTTGATTACTGTTGTGATTGTTTTTAATTAATATCAGTGTGTATTAATTTTTGTTCTCTAGCCTTCTACCTGTTCTATGAAATGCCAATAAGGAAGACTCTATTTCAGAGTTTGTATAAAGGTAAGTAATTGCATATTTTGCTGAGTATTTTTGAAAAACTTCCCCTGAGTATTTTAAGGAAGTCAGAATTTCAGTAATAAATTTATTGATTTCACATCATTTAAAAAAAAAAAAGTTACCTTCTTTTGTAGAATACTATTTCTTTAATTGATAAAAAATTTTTATGAGGAAATAATTGCATATAATTAGATCACCAGTTTTTTCTGTTTTTCAATTTTTAATTTTTTAAAAGAACAGTAACTAATTTAATAGAATTAATTAATAGGATTAATTTCTGTTTGTTTCTGTTTTTGAAATTTAAAAAAAAAAAACAGTAACTGAGGTATTTATTTGTTCTTATTTTTATTTTTAGAATTTTGATTTGCATGCATTGCAATTGATTTTTTTTTATTAAGATTAGGTTATTTCATTTACACTTGGTAATTGCATATTATTAATGTTGTGTAATTTTTTAATTATGCAAATGAATGCAATTTCAGAATTTGTGTTAGATTTTGGATTCTCTAACATATATATATTTTGATTTTATTTAAGTTCCTTAACTTCTAAAATTTGCTTAAGAGGTGTTTGATGAAATGTCTTTTACAATTCATTTTATCTTATTCTTCAATCATTTTATCTTATTCATTTTATCATATATATATATATATATATATATATATATATATATATA
>CANUEY010274439.1:0-14605 GCA_948099555.1 Croton setiger
TATCAATGTCATCTTTTTTATTTTTATAGTAAGTGGGACCCACAGGTTCGATTCAAATAAATCATGGTTCGATTCAAATAAACCAAAGGGTAATTTGGTCATTTTGAAAAAATAAACGTTGACTTTTTCGTTGACTAACGGCAGAATTGGACCTGAGAGTATAATATTGCAAAAGTTAGGGACCCGATGATATAATTTCCAAAATAGAGGGACCTACGAGTTAGTTTCGCTATAACTCAGGGACCTAAAAATAATTACCCCTTAAAATAAACTAACAAAAAATAGAAGCCTTATACTTTTGTGTTCTCAAACACATCAAATCCATATTCAACTCTGCTTGAAACAATAAAGAAGCCTATAAATATAGCTAAAATTCAAAGACGTGAAACCAAAAGGGAATATGAGGCTATGATTTCTCTTTTTAGTAATAAAAAATTAATTAATTTTTCAGGAAAACAAAATTAGACAAAAAACAATGGAACTGTATTTATTAACAACTTCTAAAAATTATAATTTTTAGTGTTTTGATTGGTTTAATAAATTAAATTTTAAAATAACTTTTAGATAGGTACTACACATAATTAATAACTATTTAAATAATTAAATGCTATTCCCAGCAAACCCTTTTCCTATATTCGTAGTGCTTTCTCCAATCTCGGACGTGGCTGTGCAAGCAGCAAACAAAGGTGAAAATAAGGTAGTGGGGATGGAGCAGTTACGAAGGTGGAGGTGGTAGTCATTTTTTGATGTTGAGAGATTGAAGATGTACTGTTTCATAATTTGTACTATAGTTTCCTGAAAGTTATAGATTATTTTAACTAATTTAGTTTTATTAAAGACTTATATACTTTTTAAAGTTTTCAATTATGCTTTTAACATTGTTTTATTAGGGTGTAATCGATTAATAGATGCAAAGTTTAGGATGGTTTCATAAATAATAAAAAAAAAAAGTTTATTTTAGGGAGAAATTTAAAAAATAGAAAGTTCAGGTGAAAAGTATGGCTAGTCCCCCGCAAAAGAGAGAGTGGGTTAGTCGTGAGACTGAAAGACAGCACCTTAGAGAAAATCAAAGCCGAGCTAAATACTTAATCGAAGGCTCAAGGTACTTTAATTTAATCTTCAGCTGCCTTTTAATTTATATTTGATCTGCCTTTTACCAATCCTGTTCAATATCATAACAATTTGATTTCAATTCCATTTGGCAGCTTACTAATTCAGCATTATTGTTAAAGTTAGATCTCCTAACATCGACGAGGAATTAGAGAGAAAAGAGGAAATGTGGTTTGGATTTGGAGTTACTTAAAGCGGGAAATTCAAATATGGAACTCAAATCACCTTCAAAAATTAAGCTTTCAATCACGAGTTCCGCCAGGTATAAACGGGTTCTGAGATTATTTGCAGCTAGTGTGGTGATTTTGCTCTTATTGGCTGGTGGTTATTTTGCATTTCAGTAAAGCTTGTAATATAGCAAAAACAGATTATTTTACTGTTGTTGTGGATTGTGGAAGCACAGGGACGCGAGTGAATGTTTTTAAGTGGAGAATTACAGGTTCAGGTAAATGGGATTTGCCTATTTTGGAGCATACTTTCCCTGACAATTCAACTGTGTTGTCAAGAAATTCTTGTAAGTATCATTGTATGCAGACTGAGCCAGGTTTAGATAAGAATGTTGGTAATGGTACTGCAGCGAGAGTTTCCTTGGAACCATTAATATTGTGGGCAGAACAGTGGGTGCCTATTGATAGACGTGTACACGCCCATTTTTGTTCTAGCTACTGCTGGTCTCAGGAAGTTATCAATGGAGGATGCTAGGCTTGTTTTGAATGATGTGGAGAATATTCTGAAGGAACACTCATTTGTTTATAGAACGAGTTGGATAAGGGTTTTGAGTGGGATGGAAGAAGCTTATTATGGTTGGGTGGCTTTGAATTATAAAATGGGGAACCTAGGGAATTCATCCAAAGGTTCTACTTTAGGTCTTCTAGATCTGGGAGGTTCATCATTGCAGGTTGTTATGGAAATGCATGGTGGAGTGAAGGATGATATACATTTGATAAGAAAAAATATTGGTTCAGTTGAACATCAGATTTTAGCATACTCATTGCGATCATTAGGCTTGAACAGGCATTTGACAGGACGGTTGCCATGCTCAATCAATTGCAGCCGATGATAGGAAGTAGTGACCAACGATCTGAAGTCAGGGATCCCTCTCTGGGATCTAATTTTGTGCAAAATTACACTTGCAGTGCTTGTAATGGGCACAATATCACTCTCCAGAAGAACTTGAGTGGTTAAATGCGCAAGAGTGACTATACTTATTTGGTTGGAGACCTAGATTGGGAACAATGCATAGGTATTTCCAGAGCTGCAGCAATTAACTCGAGCAGTTTAGTTCCGTCACAGGCAAGAATGAGCAATAATTGCAAAGCAAGCCTGTTTTCTTGCAATGGTATGTTTAGAAGCTGTACTAGTATTTGGATTTATTAGCAATAATGTGTCCTTGATGCTTGCATGATGAATCTGCATTTTCCTTTTGGTTGTAATTTTTCCATGTTAGTAATTTTATTCATGGATATGTCATGTCCTTTTTCTATGTATGAGGTGTTATTTCTATAGTACCCTGTAGTTCTACAGATTAGATTTGCACTGTTACTAGGTATCTTTTATACAAAATACAAGCCAATTTTGTCCCGTATTAGTAAAATGATCAATTATGAAGGCCGGAGTACCTGACATAGTTTTTGCCAGTATTCAGATGTTATAAACAATCTTCTTTTTCACAATTATACCTCCGGCTGATTTTCTTCACATTGAAGAAAATATCTGACTTCAATCATAAGATTCTGACCTGCAACTTTAATTTGTGTTCTGCAGGTGGTAATATTCTTAATTTGACAGTTGGTGCCTACTCGACGAAACGCTTTCATGCTCTCTCTGGGTTTTTCTTTGTGTACAACATTTTAGATTTGGCTCGAAGAGCAAATTTGACCAAGATTTGGGAGAAGGGTGAGCAGCTCTGTTCTAAATCAAATAGAGACTTAAGCAAGATTTCTAAAAAACAAAATTACTACTGTTTCCAAGTGTCTTATATGGCATCACTCATTGAAGATTCTTTGTCTTGGTGATAATGAGATAATATTTGGTCCTGGAGATCTTTCTTGGACATTACGAGCTGTACTTGTTGAAGGTGATTACCTATGGCTAAGCACTAATAACACAAGCATTTCATCCTTGAGAAGTTTGGCGGTCACGTATTCTCCCATTTTTGTTTTCCTTTTACTACTATGCCTTTTTATTTGTCGTGTACCATACCCAAATCAAGCTTCCTATGATAGCAAATAAGCTTCCTACTGTTGGAACATCTTCACCGGAAACACAGACCAAACTGACATACGCCTGGTCTTTGAATGTATGAAGAAATTTAAGGTACTTATTTCTTTTACAATGTACACTTCATTCATTCTCTTAGTTTAGAAATATGACATATCACAGAAAAGAGATTATTCATGCTTAGAGTATTCTGAAAATTATCATTAATTTCATTCCTTGGTTTGTGTTTGATAATGTTGTTCTTCTAAAGTAATCGCTAGAGAAATCAAAATCTGAAAATCTTGTTCGCATTTTTGTCTGAAAATAGCAGACATCCCTGTTTGAAGCAATAATTTGTTATGGAGTTCTCCAAAATAATGGATGCTAATGCTAAATTTTGAATGATTGAACTATTATTTCTTGAAATGTATAAGCTTGAGATTGAATCTGCCACATAAGAGGGGATCTTCATCGACTTTAGAACTACAACAGTCATACTTTCTGTCTGTAATTTAACTCATTTAGCAAAAAAAAAAGTACATCAAACGTAATTGTGCTGAACAGACTCAAATGCAGAAGATAACGTTATTTCATGTTTTACATAGACAAACTTTACTACATACATCATACATGCAAACAGATAGAGAACTTAATTAGCTGAAAGCTGTATCTTTTGATTTGCTTCTCCAGACACATGATACACCAATGCTTCAGTAGGTGCTATTTTGCCAGAATCACAGGCGTCAACATCTGCCCATACTTCATTGACGCGAGAAATTATCTGGAACGGTGCATCATATTGAGCAATGGAGTAGGCAAAATCGCTATCTGAAATAATCGAGTTGGACAGAGTAGACTTGCTCAAGCTGGAAGCAAGCTTGTGAGCTTCTTTGACAATGTTATCATCAGTTGCGAAACCTGGGAACTTCTTCACAGCAACACAGCGACTTTGCCACTCGTAAGGTTTGAGATGCAGTTCAGGGAGAGGGAGGGGAGGGTCATCTTTGAATTTGGCAGGCAAGTAAAATAGAACAGAGTAGGCAGTTGAATTAAAGGGTCCAGCTCCACGAACAATGTTAGTCAAGACAGGAGATGTCATCGGAATCCGAGTCCAGTTCAGATTGGCACCTTGGATGTACTGGAACAACCTGAGACTCAAGACATTAGACAAATACCAATCTTATTGTGCTACTTTGGCAACAGTAATCATGTTTTTATGTATCCATTCCAAAACCCAAATCAGAATTAATCCAAAGGAAATTGAAATTTTAGACATCAAATCTCTCCACAACAAAGTTAATTACAGGGAAATATCAAATAAAGTTGCAGAGAAAAGATTGGATTGACCTGTGAAAGCCTTCGAAAGTAGCTTTTTGGAAGGAGATTTGAGAGGTAACTGGAGCAGAAATCCAAGCAGATTCATCATATAATCTGACTTCAAAATCTGATTCAATATGTACTACTTGATATTGGGGATGATCCAGTGCTTTTCCCTCCACAAATACACACATCAAACTCAATACTGCAATCATCAATGCCCTGTATTTCTCCATGCTTCACTTCCTTTCTCAAGAAACGAACGGTTTTTTGTTTTCAGTTATAAACGAACAGTCTAGAAAGAAGACTACAATAGTACTTCTGATTTCTTTAATATGACGGAATTAAATATATACTACTAAAAAATTCATACGACGTTTCATTTTTTTATATTTTTATAAATTTTGAATAAAATAATAAAAAGATATTTTGTTAAATTATATTGGGCAGGTATTATCATTTAGAACAAATAAAATAGCAATAATGATATAAAATTTTATTTTGTTTTGAATATAATATTAAATTATAATTTAAAAGAAAATATTATAATTTAAAAGAAAATAATAATAGTAATAATAAAACACCCTTTTTTCAATTTACTTAGAGAGAAGGAGAAAAACTCATTTTTATTTGGTAAGTTCAACATTTAATATTATTAAAATATAATTAATAGAAAAATCAAATTAATTAAGATGTTAATATCAAATTTCATCGAGCATATTATAATAATTTTACACTTAAAAGAAGCACTCATGTTTTTTTTTTTTTTTAAAAAAAAAATAATAATAAAAAAGCAATTTAATTAAAACTGAATTATAGTACTAATCTAAAATCATAAGTCATTGATTACGACTAAAAACGAAGACGTAGGAGGTGAAAACAGTGGGTGTTTGGTTATAATCGAAGATGTAATAGAACAATAATGAGATTGGAAAATAAGATTCTCGTTGTTTTCAATACTATTTTCTGGAAGAGGGATCTTCCCACTTGTACTGTTCAATACTACTATTTACCTATATCTCTTTTATCGATTGGATTTGGAACTAAATCTAAATATTTGATTATTTATTATGCACAAGGTTATATTTCCTTTTTTTTTAAAAAAAATTAAAAGTGAAACTGTGACATAGATCGCACATATATATATATATACATTATTTGATTATCTAATATTTAAAAATATCTATACAATAAAAATCTTATATTTCAGCTGATCACCCGTAAAAAAAAAATTAAATGTAAAATGCTATGCTTCATGTTCTGACTTAATATGACGTATTGTAATTAAAAATCTGAAACATAAATAGTGATTTGATTGAGCCGCATACTCAACAAGTATAAAGTAACACAAATTAAATTCGAAGTATTCACAATTTAATAATAATAATTAAAAACATAGATATGGACGTGTTTATGTCATATAATTCCATTTAATTTGATTGTAACTCATACAACCAAATACTGTCTCGAAATTTCATATATCATATATTATGTGGCTGACCAGCATTAAGTTTATATATGACTCGAATGACTATTTATCATAGATTGACACATAGATCCTACTTGTAAAAATATATAATGACCCATATGTCCCACCTATAAAATTTTGCAAAGGTCAAGATGATCACAACTCCGTTATTAAATGATATATGAATGTTATTGCATGTCATCTATATAATCACATTTTTATCGTCAAAATTCCAATATAGCAATTGGTCGGACTTATATACTGATTCAACAAACAACCAATATTCATGTAACTAATTAGTTAATATCTCAAAATAACGGATCATCCAATAAATCAATTAATATTCACAAATATAACATTCACAAATAGCAAATCATTAAGATTGTCATTTTTAAAATTTATACTTATCTCAAAATCAAGAATGGAAATCAACTTGTGGATGTTTTCTTCTTTTCCCTCCTATATTCGATAAGTCTATATAATTCAACATTAATCTTTTCAATTCCTAATTTAGGTTTTATATGTTATAAAATGTACGATTTGATATTTATTCCTTTTATATAATTTCAAAATAATAATATTAACAATAATATCAAAACATATATTTTTATTTCGTCCAAAAATAAATTTCCAATATATATATTCGTTGTGTTTAGTAGTAGTATTTTATGTTAGTAGTGTTTTAATCCGAATATATCCTTCATTAAAATATAATATGACAGGACCTAATTTTCTTCGAACTCATTAATTACTTATCTATTTCATTTCCTCTATATACTAATTAATCAATTAGACTAACTAAATCAAATAAAAATAATATTTTATTTGAAATATAAAACTAATAATAAAATAATTTCTTTCCCTACAATTTTTTCATCAATCTACCAATTTTTATTTGTATACTAATTGCTCAACTAATATCATAAATTTCATTGAAAATTATTTACATATTAAAAATTTCTATCAATAATTACTATTAAAATTAATTAAAATCAATTAAAGAAATTAATAAAGAGAGCTAGTAAACATATTTTGATTAATAAATTCCACTAATATAAGATTTGATTATTTATCAAATTTTTTTTCTTTTTTTTATTATTCTCGTTTCCCTTTTTTTTTCTTCTCTTCCACCACTTTCTCTAACTCTCACCATCTCATTTATTTCTTTCCAATTCTATTTTATTTATTAATTTTTCAACATGTCAAATCCTTACATAAGCAAGATATGAAAAAGTGACAAGTGTCACTTTAAATTTTACATGTATATATATTTTTTTTAAATTGTACAATTAAATTTTAGTGCTTAAAATTTTAATTTTATTCAATTAAGTCCCTTCTATTTATTTTAACATTCAATTCTATTTTGCTATCAATTTTACTAATTGATAGCACACCACTGTAAGTTAGGTGGTTGTGCGAAAAACACTAGATTGCACGCCACTGTAAGTTAGGTGTTTGTGCGAAAAACACTAACAAGCACCGATATTCACATTTAAATACTTAGAGTCTCGGAGACTTAATTATTTATATTCTATTTTTAATTAAATTTCTAAAATATTCGTATATAATTCTATTACCGCGCTAACATTTATTTACCAAGTAAATGCTTATGCAATTAAATCATAAAAATACATTATGCCTATACTGAAAATATACATGATATGATTTCGATTGAAAATGTGATAGAAACACTTACAAAATTGCATTTACCTAATTGGCCTTAATTGAACTTTTTAGAAACCTTACTACTATGGAAATGTAATGATACAATTAGTGCAAAATGGTAATTATGTTCTTAATTGCCAAATAAGATGACTGAATTCAATCCTGACCAGCAATTGGTTTGCATAGATAAGTTAATTAAACAAATTGGTTCTGAATTCCGTGGATAAGATAAATTAAGATCGGACTCTGAAACTTTGTGGTCCATTGCAACAACACAATTCACTGTTCCTTTCTCCCAAAATCACCTTTGGAAGACAACATGTTTTATGACTACTTACCATTCTTAATCCTTTTGATATTCGATACAGTTTGAATTGTTTTATATAAAATCTAAATTTCTACATACTTTCTTCTCTACATTATTGGGGAAGATACCATACATTTAATGGTCAGAATATATCAGCGGGAAATTTATAATAATATTATATTTACTATGAAAAAATGGTAATTAAAAAAAGCCATTCTTGGTCTTACCAGAGGCCAAGTTCTGACCAGAAAGTGCGAATAAGATTCGAATAATCTCTCTTTGTATTTACTGCCGGCCAAAACAGTGGCAAATGAATCATTCTTTCATTATTCGGTAGTCAATTCCTGAAGTTTGGTGGAATTGTTTCTTCTGTAAAATACTTCTTCTTGACATCGTCAACCGAACAAAATTTCGCCTTCATACACAAATAAACAATTGAGATGAATAAGACAATGCAAGAGCACCAGACAAACATAGCGTCAAGCAGCTGCAGAATTATTTCGAAATGAAAAAGGCTTCAAACCAAAATTTGAACTGACAATTATGATATACATGACAATAATTGGGTTGATAATAGTCAAAACAAGACCATGAGATTGATTAGAGCAATATGGTACAATGATGGTGGATAGAGACAGACTGAATAAACTGACTTACAGAGGTTACAGCTCTAGTGACTAGTGTACAAACAAATTTTGGGTTACAAATATCTAGATGTGTAATTAATATACTAACAACATAGTTGCAAGTTGCATTGACTGTGTGAAACAGACAGCTGATACGAGGGTACAAAATCCAAAAGTTTGGATTCAGGAACAACAACAACGGATGAACAGATAATAAAGTGGATGCAAATGTATAGACAATTTGGTTGGAAGTTTGAGTATTTTCTTGATAAATAAAAATCATTTTCCAAGTAATCCAGGATGAAGCTACAGCTTCACATGCTTTTAATTTAATTGGAGGAAGCGATCATGAAGCTCCAATCGTGTTGCTCTTTTGCTGAAAACAAAAAAGCTAACAGCATATGATATG
Source organism: Croton setiger (assembly GCA_948099555.1). Classification (NCBI taxonomy): domain Eukaryota; kingdom Viridiplantae; phylum Streptophyta; class Magnoliopsida; order Malpighiales; family Euphorbiaceae; genus Croton; species Croton setiger. Next base: position 9,102 of record CANUEY010274439.1, read on the forward strand.
CCTGTAAACTATGACTAAGGTGATGTAAAATGACATCATTGAAGCATGTAGAAAATTCTTGTACTATCTATGAGAACTTGGATATGGTAACTTTCAGCAACACCCATAAAGTTGTTAACGATCAAGTCAAACAACTCACCACCACTGATCCTAACCTATTTGCAAGCTTTCTAAGCAATTGTGGAAATATATGAAATGTGCAGGAAGATATTAAAACCATCTGAAGCTGCATGCAGAAATTCATTTAGAGACAAAATACATCTGTTGCCAGTATACGAAATAGCTAATAACATATCATACCAGAGAAGCATAATGTTTTATCAAGGGCTTGGCTAACTGCCAAATCGGCTTGAACACAAAGGGAGCATCCACAAAGAGGACTTCACCCAACCGCTTTGGATAGTAGTAGTAAAATACATCAAACTGCCAAAATTTTGAATTAAATCAATCCCAATTATCAACTAATTAATTATTCTGCATTATAGTGTTTAAGTAGGTAATGAAAAGACAGATAAAGTAAACATACTTTCAGTAAATAAGGAAAAAAAAAAGGAAGGGTTGCTAGATAATTTTCAAATGTGTTTAGATAAAATTTTACTGTAGCTACATACATTTGACATTCACAAGCAGAATCAACACATCCACCACCTTTAGAGTAATTAATGTGGAATCAAGTATGCCACATGCTGAATTATCAGTATGAAGTACTTCAAAATATTTTCATGCTTTTGGATGAAATGAAAAGACATTTGACTCCATACGTTTTGATGAATTGAAAATTTTAACCATGACTTCCCTATAATTTTTTGCTATCATGGCACATGTAAAATTGTAATGGCCACAGCAAATAGAAACAAACATGCCATTGCTTATCCCAAATTAGCACCTAGTTTTTGAAAATTACCAAAAACGTCAAGAAGTTGAGATCAGCATTTTCAGTACCAAAGCCCCTGAGATCAAATACTCCAAGTATTTCTGTTTTTCCATCTGGGAGCTTCGCCAGTGCCTTCTCAAGTTGAAATACACAGAGCTTCTCATTCTCAACACGGTCATGCTCCTGGTATTTCTCAGTGAATATTTATAAAATTAGAACCATACTAGAAGCAAAAGAAAGATAACATATTCAAATTAACAATGGAGAATATTAATAGATGGACTACAAGTCATTACCAGATAATATAAATGATAAATTGAAAACAAGCTGTTAAACTTCCTTCAAGAAAATGTAAAAGTATCTTAGATAGGATATTGTTTAACTTTGTTTGGATTCAGCACCTAGACTAGTTAGGACAGAGGGCATACTAGATTGATGGTTCACAAAAGATGGAAAAGTATTACTTATCATCTTTCCAAACTTAACTCTCTGATTGTGAAGTTAACATTCTGCACGAAGGTCCCATGGCAATCTGGATTTCATATTGATTCAACATGTACAACAAAAAATCACAATTTATGATGGTTAACCACAGGCAGTGCATTACATGAAAATCGATAAACTTCAATATCAGTTTTTGAGAACGCCAATAGACTGATAAAAGAGAGAAAAAAAAGGCACACTTCAACAACCATACTTACACCAGGAAAGTGCTTGGCCGGCACCACTACAAGCACTGGCCTGCCATAAACATCAAGAGAGTCATGCACAAAGGATTTTCCAGTGGCTGCCACACTTTTCAATGACTCTTCAGTCAATTTAGACACCCCAAATTCTTGACGCCATCTCTAGTCAGCGTAGAAGGAAAACTAACCCAAATTTGATAAATTCACAGAAATTCAATCAGAACTCCTCAAGATCCTTCAGTCAATTAAATTAAAAAAAAAAAAAAAAAGTGGAGTTTCACTTTTACTTAAAATGCATAATTGAAAAGCAGCAAACTGAGACTGGGAAACCAATGCTAAAATAAATATCAGCACCATGAAAAGCAAATGAATTTGTGGAGGATACGATTGCTTTGGTCAATTTTGCAACAGCGTCATCAACTGAAAATCTCCTGTCCTCCAGAAACCAGAGGATCATGTCTTCATCATCCCTTCCATTCTTGCCTATTGGAAGACTACTGTACTCCTTTTCAAGCCTGCTCTTTACTTCTGAAACTAGTTGCTAGAGAAAGAGAGAGGGAAAGGAAGAATTTACCAAAGTGTAAATTCATGAAAAATTACAAGGAAGAAAAATTCAGGAAGTATATCAAATTCTTCAAAACTCCACTGGGCACTGTTCTTTTTCCAATTCAGGAAGTATATCTATTTTAGGTTTCAAAACTTCCGAATAAAAAGAAAATAAATAGCTTGATTTCAATCCAAGTTATATAATCTAAATGAAACCAAAAATTGCAAACCCTAGTTATTTGCCAAAAAAAAATGCAACATTGTTCCTAAGCTTAGCGTTTCTCAGCAACCAAACAGAGATGGGAAAATTGAAGCAGAAGTGTGGCGTAAAAGAGGATGGGATCGGGGAGTACACGAGCAGTTACCTTATGAGACTGAGTACGGTCTAAAGTACAATTCAGAACTGAGAATTGGCGGCTTCGAATGCGAGAGGTAGTTGTATTCAAATTGATTGGAGCAATTAATGGGCGACCAACACCGTGGCAAGTGCGCAGCGCCATTTTCTCTAGAAGTAGCGCCTATTTTTCCTTCAAATATTAAAGCAGATTCAAAGCTTATAGAATGCGATTGGTATGGCAAATAGCAACAATGCTTCTTTTGTGCTTGCTTGTTTCCCGGGAAAGCGTTGGTGAAGAAAACAGCTCCAACGTTCCGTAGTGGAGGCAGCAACGCTGCCGTTATCATAGTGGGCCAGATAGATCCGTTCGGTTGATTTGGGCCTCAATTAAACTAGTCTATTTTTTGCGATCGATCGCATGCCACAAGGTTTAATTAAATACTACTTCTTTTATATCACTTTTTAGGGTTTTTTTTTTTTTTTTTTTCTAAATATATCCTTATTTAAATTATAGTTATTTGTTTTCTTAATTACCGAGCTGCCAGCCCCAAAGTTTGTAAAAAAAAAAAAAAAAAATAAATAAATAAATAAATTTATTTCCTTCTAACTGTTGCCAAGAAAAAAATTTATTTCCTTCTACTTCCTATCGAAAATAATTTATTCTTTTTATTTTTATTGAAAATAACTTTTTTATTTCCTAAACTAATTGCTGGAAATAAATATATTTTCTTAACAAATTCAGAAAAATAAATTTCTTTTCTTATATTTTCTTATCACTTTTAAGATCAATTTGTTAAATACAATAATTTTTGAGGTCAATTTGCAATTTTTTATAAAAAGGGCTGAATGAGATTTCTTTCATTAGTCTTCTTCTTTCTCACAAATGAACTAGCGCCATCAATGAAGATCCATAACCGGACGTGCTTTCCGACCCCAGCCTCCATAATCGGTTGTGCTTCCCATCGCCACTCGCCAGCAAGCATCAGTGGACTAAAACCTAACAGCCAAACAAATCTCCAAACTATTGATCAACGTTTACTTAGATCAATTTGAAGCATAAGCAATATACTTGATATCTCTTAAACCTTATTAGAAACTCGATGCCGCTCGATGGAATTGCTATTTCTACGTGATGTGTGTCGTCAACTAGTCTCAGATTTTCCGGTTGAGCTTCCTCGACGACCCTTGCGATGGCAAAGATTTAGAAGGCCGTAGAGGTTGCTGTGGATCTTCATTTTGACCTAGTAGACAAAGAATAAAGGAGTTTGCCACCCTAGTCCTGTTGATTGAGTTCTAGTCATCGGAAAAATAGTTGCTTGATTTTTTCCAGCGATGGTGATGTGTCATACAAAGTAGGTGGTGGTTGTGGATTCAAGTGGGGCAGCAGATAGTTGATAGTCGATAATGATGAAGACTAGAGTGTGTTTATTTGGAAGTAGGGATAATTGGGGAATATATGAATATATTGTGGTATTTTTATGGATATTTTCTTTTTGTGGTATTTGTTAAAAACAAAACTTATAATTGTGATATATACTTCATTTGCCCTTTTACAATTGTAATGCAACAATCTTGCAAGGGGTACGAGCAAAATGATATCAACAATTAAAATAATTAGAAAAAGAGTCTTATTATCTAAAATATGTCTAAAATGATAATTAAAAGAAAAACATATGTTTAATTAATTTATTTTATAAAAAAAATTCTGATTAATTTATTTAACAAAAAATTGTCACAAATAAAAAAAAAAGACACATATAACTATCATATACTTTTTAGATCATAAAAAAAAAAGAAAAAATTACGATTTTCTTCCTGAAATTTAACATATTTAACAATAATCTTCCAGTGTTTTATAAAATGCAGGATACAACTTCTATTTTATACACTTTTTGCGTTAAAATTCCGGTAAAAGCCCAAATTAACCTTACATTTATTATTTTATTATTTTTATAATTTTTTTTTTTTTAAAAAAAGAGAGAAAGGGTTGCCTCTTTTTCTTCTCATCCATGGCCACCACCCACCACCCACAGGCCAAGCCATTGGCGTTTCCTCTCTGCAAATGATCAAAGCTCTTGTGGAGGGAGATGAATAGATAATTCGTAATTTCGCGTTTAATATATCATCACCACATTAAACGCGAAGAGGGAAGAGAAGAAGAGCACAAAAGTTCATAGAAAGATAAAAAATGAAGAAAAAAAAAATCAATCTGCATTGTCCAATATCTAATCCAATTATGCAAGAAAAAGCTTAATCAATAAAAGCAAGCTTGCTTTTGCACTAATCATAATCCAGCTTAAAAGAAGATTGAGCTCAACTTTTACAAAAGAATATCTGAAACCCCAGATACAACCTCTGTAGCTGAAATCTTGTAAAAGGGAACTCCAGTCTCATTGGCAATTGCATGAGCCAGTTTGGTCTTACCACACCTCTCATCTCTTTGCTACTCCTCAACGCCTCTTTCTACCTTCTAACGCCTCTTCTTCCCACTGTAAGCTTTCTGTCTCTCTTTCCGTTTTTTTTTTTTCGAAATTTCAGTTGAATTGATAATTGTTGTTGATTTCTCGTTAACTAAGATAAAAAAGAAATTAAAATTTCTTGAATACTAGAAGATTACCCATTTAAGATTTCAGTTGTCTTGAACTAAAATAAAACGTAATTTCCTTTTTTTCTGAATTTGTATGGAATACCCAGATGAACTCTCTAAGTTTAAGGTGGTCTTTTATCTATTACCTCCCTCCTTTTTTGAATTTGTATGGAATACTCGGATGAAATTTCTAAGTTTAAGGCGGGTGGTGCGTCGCGGCTAGAAGAAAAGGGAAGAGAAAAAGAGGAGCAACCTTTTTTTTTAATTTATAAAAATAATAAAATAATAAACCTAACGCTAAATAATAGAGAATCAAAATCATTAAATATGATAAAATTTAGATGGATTCGCAGGTCTGCGAATGAGGGTGCTCACCGTCTTGCTAGAGCTTCCTTTAGAAATGCCCCTACTCATGTTTGGCATTTCATTCCCAACTCTTTGTATGATTTTTATGCTTTAAGGCAATAATGATCT